>RJWM01030696.1:0-23091 GCA_004363535.1 Dasyprocta punctata
TATGTCATGGGTGTTCCTTAGAATTCTTATTTCATGCCTTTAAACAAAAAAATGTAACATTCAGCTTATCATATACATCTTCTGAGACATGAGACCAGGGCATTTATTAATTAAATTAATAAACAACAATCACATAGCTAAATGAAACAGTGAAGGAATTCAGGGGCCCATATTAAAACCAATGGCAATGTAACTATTTTTGGTGTTTCACAGATAGATTTACAAAATAATACAGACCTAAAAAAAATCAGACTTCTTAACAGTTGAGTCACTGAAGAGCAAGGATCTTCATCTTCTGAGGAAGAGAAAGGCAGCTATGGTCATTTTGTATCATATTAGACTCACACACTTAATTCAGGCTTGTAAACTTGCTTTGTGATGAAGAACAGTTTTTGATAGGAAGAGAGGTTTGGACATCCTCCTTTGCTTAATGGAAACTACCTGGTATGTGTCAGTTAGCTATAATGTGACAATCGCTTCACAGTTTATATTTCTCCATGCGCCACAGCACATATCTTAAATATGGGTAATTTTTATAAATGCAAGTATATGTCAAAAAATTTGGAAAGAGAAACTTCAGTAAGGACTCATATTGACCTTTACAATGTGTATGTGTGTGTGTGTGTGTGTGTGTCCTATGAGCAACAGCACATGACATTTTTCACCGCTCAGAAAAAAGTTATGAGGTGATGTAGTTCAGTCAAAACAAGTTAAAGAATATCATTAGCTTGATGAATGCAAATTATATGGAATGGTTCTTGTACTGAAACTACCCCTAACAGTCTTGGTTATGTGGAACAGGGAGGAAAGCTACATCAAAGCTACAATTATTCATTTGACCTGGATATGTAAATCTGTTGCATGGAAAATGAATTAAATAGTAAATGAATAACAAGCATCAATCCCCTAAATTGTGAATTCTTAACTAGGGGAAAATTTGAAGGAAAAATCTACTCTAGTAGAAAATGTTAAGCATTTTTGAACCTGTACAGGATGTATATTATTATTATAGATCATGCATCTATGATAGAAGTACAGAAAATAATGATGGCTGGCTATTCAAAAGTAAATAATTTACAGTCCTTACCATATTAATTTTAGCAATTTTATTGCAAGAAACAATAAAATTATATTGAGTGTAATTGCTCAAATTTAAAATTATTTTCCCTAGGTAAATTACTACCCTACTGTGGCATACATTATTCTCCCACAATTTATATTATGTTCGTTAGTATTTTTTTGAAATAATCAAATCTGCATTGTGTTGCCTTATGAAAGTTGTTTGGAAATTGGACCCTACTCAATGTGCTACTTATAATTGATTTTTTTATAATCCACTTTTATTAACATTGATGTATTTAATTCTGCTTCATGTGTCTTCACTGCCAGAGTATTATCACCACACAATTTATATCTCCATTGCCTAATGGATGGATGTTATGTTTATTGCATTTTATTTATGACTACATATACAAAATAGGATCACTCATGGGTTACAGCACAGCATTCAAGATGGCATGACTTTAGGAAGAGAAGAGGATGGAGAGTATCATCAAGGTGGAAATTTTTGAGTATCATCAAGGTGGAAAATTTTTGTATGCCTTTATGATATTATTTCATTTTAGAAGACCTAAAACAAATATTGGCAAACATCAACATTTCTTAGTTCTGTAAATATGTAAGGGGCTGTCATGTGTGATTGTTTTTGTTAATTGCACCTCTCCATGGTTTGTGTTTGAAATATATAATAGTTTAAAGAAGTGAAATATGGTGTTTGGGAAGTTGCTCGTGTGATACTTTCTACATCTCTACCCCACCCCCAATTTCTTTTCTACTCACTGGTATGGATAGGATATTGATCTCTGCACAGTGACAGATCAAAAACCACCAAAAGGAATAAGAGATAAACTGATCATTAGGAACTAAATTCTGTCTTCTACAAAATTCATATGTTGAAATTTAACTCCCAATAGTGTATAATAGTGTATAATTGAAGACGGCTCTTTGAAAAGATGATTAATTTAGAAGATGGCCTCACCAGTGAGTCCTAATTCAGTATGTTAGAGGACCTTACACGAAGAGGAAATTAGGATGCAGAAATCCATAAAGGAAAGACTGCAGAAGACAGAAAAAAGACAGCCACCTATGAACCAATGACGGACCTTAGGAAGATCCAACCCCACCCACACTCTGATCTTTCAGTTTCTAGCCTCTAGAATTGAAAGAAAATAAATGTCAATTATTAAGCCTCCAAGACTGTGGTATTTTGTTAGACAAACTCTAGCAAACTTATACAATGAATGAAATACTTCCCATGTTCACTCAATCTATTCATGTGAATGTCAGAATATTTTGTAAGGATATCATATTTAAGAACACACAGATTTCTGTTCAGGAGGAAAATGGTCACCAGTGCTGTGAAGAGATATTGATGTCTGCCAGAATGAGAGCAATTGGAACTTTGATGAAATTGTGAATGATAAGTGTCAACAAGTTGACAGTCATTCAAGAGGCTCTTGGGGAATCAATTTCTCATCACCTTATTCATGCACTTTTTTTCACTGCCTCCCGTGAATTACACTGTAACAAAAAACCTGCTCCCTGGTCCAAATTCTTACCTAGAGACTTTGCTTGCCTGTTGCCTTCAGTGAGAATGATGCTCAGAATCTCATCTAGATGTGGAACACAGAAGACCTGTCTCAAAAATGGTGGACACATGGACTGAATCAGTGAATTCAGAACAAACAGATCCCCTGTTGGAGGTGATGCAACTGCTCTTCCTAAATGGGCGTGGCTTTTCTGTGACATTTTCACTGGCCTACTCTCTATCCCTCAGGACTCAATATCCAAAGCTCCTCATTAAATCAAAACAGTTCTATCCTTCTGATAGCTCAAGTAATAGCCTAAAAATCAACTGTGCAGAAGTCAGAAACACAGGATGGTTGATATTCTGACCCTTGCAGCCAGGGATATTTCATCCAGGGATCCCCTTTATATCTGTTCATGTCTATTTCATGTACCTTCCACACATAAAATGTGGACTTTCTCTTACAAATCCACACTTCCTACTTTAGCTATATCTATGTATTTTGTCATATAATTTTAGTTGTAAAAATATAGTTTATCACATATACATATATAAGTATAAAAACAGTTTAGATAAATATGCTAAAATCACAGCTACCTAGAAAATTTTTCAGATCTGTTTTCTTGAGATAATTTTTTTTCTGTAAAGTTAGTATGGGAGATTCTAACCTATATTGGATGGTCAATGATCAATGAATTTTATTTTTGTTAATTTTCCGAGACATTGTTTTGTTATGTAGTTCAGATTGGCCTTGAACTCACTATGAAGCCCAGGCTGGCTTTGAACTCACAGCAATTCGCCTACCTCAAGTTCTCAAGTGCTGGAGTTACAGACATGAGCCACCATCTCTTGGCTTGAATTTTATGTTTTACTGTAACTGTTTCCCTTATTTTTTATCAGAATATGTTGAGATACATAGTAACTCCATTCTTCTTGATATATGTATCATATACGTATATATGATATATGTATATCATAACTTCATCACTTTTGTTATTCCTTCCATGACCTCCTCTGTTACTCCTTTACTAAATTCTGTCCTGTCTCCGAAGTCTACATTCATATTTCTTACACTGCTTTATTTTAAATTAAAATTATTGGGCCAGGAGTTTGGCTCAGTGACTTCAGCGCCTGTCTGGCAGGCGCGAGGTTGTGAGTTCAATTCCTGGTGCCAAAAAAAAAAAATTAAATTAAAATTATTGGTACATTATATATATATATATATATATATATATATATATATATAATGATCCCGTTCATCCCAGGGAATTTGTTTCTGTACATGACACATCTTGTTTCTTTTTTCCCATTCCTTTCCCCTCCCTTCAACCTCTCTTTCCCTCCTTATTTACAAAAGTATTGTTTCCATTTTATACTTCATTTCTCATTTTTTTCCTTTTCTTTTTCTTCATTTCTCCCTACTACCTCCCAAGCATTGCTCCCTATCTGAACTTTTTTTCCTGTTTATGTATAATATATTTTGGTCCTTATATACACTGTCCATTTCACACATCAGAGAAACAATGTGGTATTTAGATGCATGTCTGATTTACTTAAGAGTATGTTCTCAATGGGCATCTATTTACCTACAAATGTCGCAAGTATATGCTTCTTTATGAGTGAGTAGTACTCCACTGCATTAAGTAAAACTTATTTTTTAAAATCCATTCATCAATGTATAGGCATTTGGGTTGTTTCTAACATTTAGTTATTACAACTGTGCTGCTATAAACATGGGTGTGCATATATTGCACTGGTATGATGCTTTTAATTCTTTTTTGAAGATACCAAGAAGGGTTCCTACTTCTTTGAGAAGTCTCCACATTGATCTCCACAGTGGTTGCACCAGTTTACACTGTCAACAAGAGTGTAGAAAGTTTCCTTTTACCCAAAGCCCCTTCAGTATTTGGTATCGATTGATATTTAGATGATACCCATTATTTCTGCAGTGAGAAGGAATCTCAGCATTGTTTTAATTTACAACTCTCAGAGGATCAGTGACGCTGAACACTTTTTTATATATTTATTTAGCATTTATACTTTTTCATCTGAGAAGTATGTATCCATTTCAGATATCTATTTTTGAATTGGGTTTTTAAGTTTGAAGGGTATGATTTTTAAATTCTTTATATATTCTAGCGATTAGTCTGAAGAACAGCTGGGAAAATTTTTTCCTGCTTGGTGCATTGTCCCTTCACTCTGTTGATTTCTTTTGGTGTGCAAAAGCTTTATAGTAAGATTAGATCCCAGGAAAAGAATATATATAGTTATACAACCAATTTCATGTAGTCCATTGAAGAGAATGATTTGTACTTATATTGTTAGATCACTTTTTCATGCCTGTATCTTGTAATCTGAGCAACTACTTTGAAGATAACTATAGCAATATATTAAACATTGTTAATTTCCTATTACATTGTTATGAAATTCTGTCATTGCTTTTACTATTTTTTCTTTCTAAAAGAAAAAAGAAAAAAAGATGAGATCCAAGTGGTAGATTCTTTGTACTATTTCCCATGTCATTAGGATTTTGTTTGTAAATTCTTTGCCTGCATCTATGTTTTCAAGAGTTCCACCCAGTCTCTCTTCCCGCAGGTTTAGTGTTCATGTTTCGATATTTAGATCTTTGATCCATTTTTCGTTTTTGTTTTAGTACATGGCAAGAGACCTGGGTCTAGTTTTAGTCTTCATTATGTAGAAAGGCAATTGATACAACCCCACTTATTAATATGATAAAAGGTGCCTGGATCCTTTTTTAAAGATAAAGATGCTGAGTATGTTTGGAGTTATTTCTGCACCTTTGAATCTGTTCCATTGATCTGTGTGTCTGGTTTTCATCCACATGTGCTATTTTTATCACAGTCCCTTCGTAGTATAATTTAAAGTCAGGGATTATGACACTTCTTAACTTGGCTTTGTTGCTCAGAATTGTTTTTGCTCTTTCAGGTTTCTTCTGGTTCGAAGTGAAGTTTACAATTCTTTCTTGTAATTCTGCGAGGTATATTGTTTGTATTTTGATCACGATTGATTCAAATCTGCATATGGCCATTTCAAGGAGTTTGTTCTTCCTACCCAGGAGCAAGGCATATCTTTCCATTTTCTGATATCTTCTTCAATATCCTTGTTCAGAATACATAGTTTTTAGTGGAGAGATCTTGCTTTGTTACATTGACAAATTAATTCCTTTTTTCCATACTGTCATGATAGGTAGTTTTACCCTAATTTATTGCTCGGTGAGTTTGTTATTCATGTACAGTAAGGCTATGTTTTTTAGTACTGTCTTTGTATCCAGCTATGCAGCTGAATTTAGTTATTAAATCTAGAGGTCTTTTGGTGGAGTTTTTGGGCTTTTCTATATAGAGTATGATGTCATCTATGAATAATGATAATTTAACTTCATTTCCTATCTTTAATGCTTCTAATTTTTCTCTTGTCTAATTGCTCTGGCTAATGTTTCCAGAACTATATTGAATAGGAGTGATGATACCAGACAGTATTGTTTCGTTCTTGATTTTTGAGTGAAAGCTTTCAGTTTTTGACCATTTAATTTAGCAAGTTGGCTGTTGGTTGTGATAAATGGGTGCATCAAATTGAGATAAAGTGTCTCTTTGCCAATTTTCTGTAGGATATCTCATTCACTAGTTTCCCTCTCCAACTGGGGAGAGACAGTAGGTTAGGAGCCTATCGCCACAGTCTGGCCTCAGTTTCTTCCCTCAGGACTTACAACTGAGAGAGGAGACCACCTCCTGGGGGTGAAACTGGGCAACTGTGGGCTAACTGAGCCGGTAAACTGCTGAGGAAATTGATGCAGCTGAGCTTCCTGAGGAGATTGACGGTTTTTGACCCCAGCCATGTACTGGTTCAGCTGTGAGGTAATGTCAGTAGAGCATAGCTGACATGGAAAGGCCTGTCTGAAGTCTTTGATCCCTTGATCATTGTGCATTTCCTTTTAATCATTGCCTTTGCTTTTGTAACTTTGCTTTGTACTGATTTCCAATGAAAAATTACCCTACAGAATTAAAACAATATAAAAGTAGAAACAGGGCTTTATTCTCCACTCTCAAGTAGACACTACTAGTGTCTCCCGAGTGATGCTGGCAATAAATTGCTCTTTGTCCTATTACTCCGTGTGTTATAGGTTCTGTTGGAGATTCCCCGAAGTCTCCTGCTTCAGATCTACTCCCAAGATGGAACTTTCACTACATTCGTGGTGGAGGGGAAGTTGCAGGTTACAGGCATCCTGTTTCTTTTACTAATCCCCCATGTGGAATTTAAACTGATTTTTCTTTCAACTTGATTGTATCTGCCTATGTTTATGTCCCCCCTTTTCTGATTGGCTTTGTTTTCCAGTGGATCTTCTCCAACATTCCCTCATGAAAGTCTACCTCTAGTCAGCCACGATAAATCCCTTACCGTTTCTATTTTTTGGAAAAAGTTTTTTTTTTTTATTGAACTTTATGTTTGAGAAAAATTTAACTATTTGAGTTCTTTGTGTAGTGTATATATTAATTCTTTATCAGAAGCATAAGTAGAAGAAATTTTTATCCATTCAGTGTCTTTTCACTCTGTTCTAGCCATTGGTATGCAGATTTCAATTTGATGTTGGCATATTTGTCAATTCTTCATATTATTTCTTGTGCTTTCAGGCTCTTATTCAGGAAGTCTTTGCTTATGTCTATGGTCTCAAGGATTTTTTTCATTACCTTGAATCTTTATAGAGATTTAAAAAATCATTAGATGAAACAATTATACAGATACAAGATGGTGAGAATGCATTAGAGAACTACAAAATAAGTACATGTAGTATATTGCAAAATTGAGCAAAAGTAGTCTGTGTAGTTCTAGATAAGATTAGTCCTCAACTAGATTTTACAGTCTTGTGTCTGTGTATGTGTATATATATATATATGTGTGTGTGTGCCTTTCATAAGCAATAGCACACTACATATTTCACCTGTCAGGAATAAGTGATGGATTGGGATAGTTGAAGAAAGAAAAAAGAAAGGCAGAAAAATTGTAGCATGAGCAATGCTATTATCATTCAATAATACACATGTCCAGATTGCATTACATGTGGTATACGTTTGGCATTGTACAAATTACATTTAGCATATGTCTTGGTTACTTTTCTCTCATTAATGGGACAAAATACCCGACACCCAGAATGAAGGAAGGAAAGGTTTATTTAGCTCACTGTTTCTGGAGGATTCAATACATAATCAGTTGACTCCAAGGCAAGATATCATGGCACCAGGGCAACACTTCAATGCAGCAGCTAGCAAAAGCAGCCAGAACAAAAGCTGTACACAGGCCAATACCCCTCCAGGGCCAGTATAGCACTCAGGAAATCTCCTTGCCCTCCTCTTAATGAGAATGGGGATTTTTGCAAAGAAAAAACGCTGCCTCCTGGCCCGGTCTCTTAATTAAACTTCTGAACTTCTCAACTTGGCACAATGTGTAAAACATAACAGCATGGTAATCCTTTGAGGAACAGCTGGCAAAAGTCTTTTTCCACAAAATGGGTAGTCTTCTTGCTGTGTTGGTGATTTCTCATGCTGGACAAAAGCTTTGTAATAAGATGAGATCATAGTTATTTTTTCTTTGTGGTACTTCCTATGTGATTGCAGTTTTGTTCATAAAGTTTTTGCCTACACCAATGATTTCAGAGTTCTACCTATACTATCTGTCAGATGATTCAATGTTTCTGTTTTAATATTTTGATCTCTAGGGCTGGGGATTTAACTCAGTGGCTCAAGTGCTTACCTGGTAAGCTCAAGGTTGTGAGTTTGATTCATGGTACCACAAAAAAATTTCTTTTATCTCTAATCAGTTTTGTTTTGAATTTAGTGCATGGTGAAATATATGGGTCTAATTTGGATCTTCAGAACATGGAAAGTCAAATTTTCCAGGACCATTATTAAAGAGGCTACCTTTTTTCCAGTAAATGTTTTTGGTGCCTTTGTCAAAGATAAATTGGCTAAGTATGAAGTTGTTTCTACATCTTCTAATCTGTTCTATTGATCCTTGGGTCTGTTTTATTTTTTCCAGTACCATCCTGTTTTTTTTGTTTTTTTTTTTTTTTTTTTGTACCAAGGATCAAACTCATGACCTCGTGCTTACCAGGCAGGCACTTGGGCAGCTGGGCTAAATACACAGCCCCTAGTACCATGCTATTTTTATCAGAGTATCTTTGTAGTGTACGTTCAAGTCAGAGATTGTGATGCCCCCTGCCTTGCATTTGTTATCCAGAATTGCCTTTTCTATTCTAGGTCTCTTCTGGTTCAAAATGAATTTTAGGATTGTTTTCTCTAATTCTGTGAGATATGCTGTTGGAATTTTGATAACGATTGCGTGAAATCTGTTACTATTCACATTGAGAATTATTATGAGAGATATTAACTAATTCTTGTCATTGAATTATTTTCCTTTTGCTGATTTCCATTTTTTTCTCTTCTCTGCTAAACTGCTCACTGTCTACTATATTCATTTTATTAGATGTTTTGTCATTGTTAGCTTCACTGTATCTTTTTAGCATATTCTTGAGACTGTTTGTAGTCCTAATTTGGTGGTCATTAATTTCTTGCAATGCTGTCTTGTCATTAAAATACGTTATTTCTCCATTTATTTTGCAGATGTCTTTGAAAAATCTTTGAGTCTGGGTTGCAAATTGTTCTCTTTTAAGTCCCGAAACACCTGACTTCAACCACTCTTGTCCTTTATTTTTTGTGTTAAGAAATCTGCTGTAAGTCTAATGAGTTTACATTTATAAGTGATTCATTACTTTTTTCTAACACCTATTAACATTTCCTGTATTGTACCTCTAGGCAATTAACTAAAACGTGGTATAGATAGGGTGTCATTTCCTCATGGCCCTTTGGGATTTCATTTGCCTCATATATCTGTATGTTGAAGTATTTCCAAAAATTTGGAAATTTTTCTGATATCTCTAAACCAGATTTTATTCCCTTTTTTTCTCTTCTGATGTTTCACTTGTTCTAATTAAATATAAATTAGTCTTCTTTGCATCCTCTTGCAGGTATTGGATCCATTCTTCATGTTTTCTTATTTTTTTAATGTATCTCTGAGGAATTGTCTTTGGAAGCACCCCTGTCTCCTAATTATGATATTTTGTCCTTATATTGTTAACTCCTGCTGCCTATAATTTTTAAACTCCTAGATTTCTTTTTGAAATCTTTTCTGGACTCTAAATATTTGCTAAACTATTCATTTATGATTTTTTTTAGCTCATCTAGTCTTTTTTTAGTGTCTCCCATAATCTCCCTGAACATTTTGCTTGTTACATCTGTTTTCTGTCATGACAGTCTGCTACATGACAGTTTTAATGACCTAATTTTGTTTTCTCTTGACTTTAATTGGGATATTTTATTTGATCTATCACTGTGATTTGGACATCTGTTTTATATTTTTCCAAAGACCAAATATAATTATTTCCTTCAGGTACCAGAGAAGTAGAACCTGGTTCTAATTATAGTTTTGTGTGTGTGTGTGTGTGTGTGTGTGTGCTCACACTATTTAAATATGGTAAGATCAAAAAGGTGTAAGGACTTGGTGCTTTTCACACAAAGCTTTGGTCAAATCTACAGACATCTAGGAAACAATTTCCACTGTTTGTATTGTATAATAATGTTATTTCTACTGTGGACAAAGCAGTAGATATTCATTTTTTCTGAAGCAATTAGTACTACCATTTTCTGGGAGATACATTTTTTGAAACAATACAACAGGCATCATATTCTGGGACATCATCAAAAAAAACCTGACTTAATTAGAAGACACAGTGTTTTGAGAGGATTCTGTGATACTTGACCCTGATTACTGAGCAACCTCAATTAAATACAAAAATCAAATCTTAACATCAAACACTAATATTTTAATATTTTACTTTTACTTAATATTTTTCAATTAAAAAATCAGTGACTGTGCCAAAACCAATGTTAAGAAGAGACCGTGTTATCTAGGGCTTCGTGAAACCCTAATCAATGATAACTTTTGCTTGTGAAATCATAATAATGAAAAAAATGTCATTTATGGCCCAAGAACATTATTATAAAGAATTATTTTTCTTATGAGAAAACTCAAAATCACAAATATCTCAAGAAGTTGATGCTCTCTAATTGTGTGAATTAAATGATAAATTTGAGTAAGGGACATGTTAGTATTACCTCTGAAGCACACATTTAACTTAGGAATTAAACGTGTATGAAAGTTCAATTCTATAGCTTCATACATGATGAAACACTTTTGGCTCAAGTTATGGAATCATGCATGAGCTCGTCTCTAGATTCTAACACAGCCTTCCTTATACCTAACCCTGCTCAACCCAAGTGCCCCAGTGTTTCTTTTTCTGAAATTGTTCCATAAATAATTTCTAAATTTAAGACCTCAATTCATGTTTTTCTTCTTAGGGGTCAGAGCAACACAACTGAGTTGGGTCCTTCAAATCATTTGTCAAACATCACATAACTGGATAAAACAAAGAGAACTTTATATACAAGGCTAAATTTAGTTCGACATCATATTATATCATAAAATTTAGACTCTCTGGCTATCTGTATTCTTGCTATTTTATCACATCCCAGAAACCTAACCTTAAAGGCAATGACACAATAGCATAAATGGTTTCCCAGTAATGAGAAGCCTCAGAGCTGTCTTCATTTCCTTGTTCCTCAAACTGTAGATAAAGGGGTTCATCATTTGAGGAATCACAATGTACATCACTGAAGCCACTGCATTCTTCGTGGAAGACCCAGTTACTGCAGAACTCATGTACACACCAAAACCTGTCCCATAGAATAACAAAACCACAGAGAGGTGAGACCCACAGGTGGAAAAAGCCTTATACCTTCCCCCTACTGAAGACATTCTCAAAATAGATAAGACAATCTTAATATAGGAGAAAATAATTCCAGCAATGGGAAGACCAAAAAATATGCTTCCTGCTGAATAGATCAGAAGCGTGTTTACATAGTTATCAGAGCAGGCGAGCTTGATGACCTGAGCGAGTTCACAGAAGAAGTGTGGGATTTCCACATTTGTGCAGAAGGACAGCTGCAGTGCCATCAGACTGTGGAGAAGAGCATGTACAGTGCTAAGGAGCAGTGAGAGAACAACCAGCAAAACACAGAAATATGGAGTTAGGATGAGCCTGTACCTCAGGGGCTGAGAAATGGCCACATAGCGGTCATAGGCCATTACCGCAAGGAGACAATTTTCCACACCTCCTAAAGTCACTGCAAAGGTGATCTGAGTGAAGCAGCCTGTGTAAGTGATGGTACAGTCATGTGATTGCATGCTCGCCAGCATCTTTGGGATTGTGGTGGTGCTCATACAGATATCAGTGAAGGACAGGCTGGAGAGGAAGAAGTACATTGGTGTGTGGAGATGAAAATCAGAGCTGACAACCAAGATAACAAGCAGGTTTCCCAGGACAGTGATCAGGTACATGGCCAGGAATAGGCTGAAGATGAGAAGATGCAGTTCTGGATCATCTGTCAGTCCTACAAGAATAAATTCTGAAACAACTGTCTGATTTTTGAATTTCATGTTGTTAATAAATCTATGAAAAAGATAGTTTTAAAATAAAATAAATGATTTTTCTGGGTAAACAGTTATATCTCTTGGAGATGATAGGAATGAACATTGGGTATGTATCATATGGAAATTATGACTAGGACTGGATGTGTATCAGGTACTCTAAATGAAGTTAATATTTCTAGCATGTTTTCCACAGTGCCTTATAATAAAGAAAAACTTTTGATTAACATGTTAAACTGATGTAAATATTCGAATAATTTTTCTCATCCTTGTCTTCCTCCATTTTTCTTCCTTCTTTTTTTTTTTAATTCATTTTTGGAAAACCCACACTTTTTCAGAATTGAAGGAAGTTCTTAGATTGCAAAGAAATTTATAAGACATACATAGTTTTGCAATTAATCCATGTTCCAAAATAAAAAGGAACATGAGAATGAACTTACGTTCTCTGTCTTCCAGAGTAAAAGGTCCCTTATCATTTTAGCACCAGAAACAAGTTGTTTGGTGGAAAATTTGTCTTCAGATTTGGGGTAGCATAATTTGTGATGATTCAAGGATGTTACTTTTATTATATACCTTAATTCTATTATTATTACATTGTAATATATAATGAAATAATTACACTATTTGCCATAATTTGAAAAATAAATTAGGAAAAGAAAATAATGGACAGACTTCATTCAGAATAAATTATGGGCTAGATTCTGACTTAGAGCCTGCTCTCAAATACAGCTTAGTTGTCATTTGCTACTCACTAGTGCGGTTTTGATGAGTCTCCATGCTTACTAAGGTCTGTGTGCAGTTAAACCCCTCCACTAACTTCAATCCCTAATTGCATCCATTCCACTGCGCTAGCATCAGCATCAGCACCTCAGCTCCACCTGAGACCTAGAGGCATCAGATTCTTTTACAGAGCATGCCATCGAGGTCCCTTTCATGGGGAATTCACAACAGGGTCTGAGCTTCGGTAAAAACCTAATGCCACTGCTCATCAGAAAGAGGCAGAGCTCAGCGATTAATGTAAGTCATGGTTAGTGACTTAAAATGCAGTTTAAGGTTTGATCACTTGCCTGCTGCTAACTTCCTGCTGTTCAGAACAGTCCATGAATCAGTCTAGCTCAGCTTTGGAGAAACCTGTTCTGGAGCACTGGTCTCTAACTTTTGAAAACCTCAGCATCACCTGCGTGCTTGTCAATTTACAGCTGAGATAATTTATACTTTAGCCAGTATAACCTTGAGGGTATTTCGTGGACAAAGTGCTCACATTTTTTGGCAAAAACTAGGTTAAAGCTCTGACTATTGTTACTGATTTGCCTCTCAGCTAATACTCCTGGATAGTACAGATTAGGGATCCTATATTTATGTGGTTATCATTATTTTCTTTACAATTATAATAGTTTCTTGTTGAAATAAATCCCAACATTTTCCACTGCTTTTAAAATATGCGTTAAGAAATTGTAGCCTGTGAAGGACAGTCAAGAGGCGGACATGAGCAATGACTAGAACACATTGCCTTATAATTCTAAGCACGTTAAACCCTCCCCAGGAAACACAAGTGATTTGTTTAGTGATGAATTCAAAGAGAGGCTATGTAACTATTTTGACAACATTCTTCCACATCATAGGGGAATTTCTTCCCTTAATGAGTTGCAAAACATATAATCATGTACAATTGGAAAACCTCCAAAATTACAGCTAAATGAAAGAAAGAATGAAATGTAGTATCTTATTAAAAAGATGAAAATAAAAAATTTCTTCCTCTCTAGGAGATAGAATTTAACAAAATAACATAGACTCTGAGGGTCAGGCTTCCCAATAGGTGTGTCACGTACAATGATTGCTTTTTCTCTAATGGAGAAAATAAAAGCAGTTATGTCAGCAGTGATTATTTGTTGTGATAGAAGAATCCCTGGCTCTGAATTTAATCCGTCATCAAGGAATTGCTTTTAGGATGGGCAAAAATCTTCAGGTGGATATTTTTTTATTTATATAATGAAAACTGCTAAATGGATGTGCTTATTAGCTGCAGTAGGATGATTTTAAAATGATGTTTGATTCTCCAGAGCACATTCTATATAGGTTAAATAAATGATCTGTATCTGTAATTATACATCAAATATCTCAGGACTGAAATCTTCATGGAGATATTTCAAGGATGAGAAATAAGTAGGGTATAATCTCCCAGTGTACTTATATGTAGGAAGGCCCCTCAACTGACTTTTCCAATCTTTTATCTATGTATGCATGAAAGTGTGTATGTTTGTGTGTGAAAGTGTGTTTGAAAGGGCATTCCGTGACCAAAGGCATTTGACACTTTTCTGCTATCAGAAGATGATGGCTTGTAGTAATTTAGGAAAGAGATAAAAAAGACAAAATCTCCACCATGAGGAATGCTAAAATCAATGAAGGGTATACATGTTCAAATCAACTTTGGGAAATCTTGCTTAAGTAGAAAGGAAACAAATATTAACAATACCAATACTTATATGGGGTCAATGTATAATAAGACATGTAGCAAGAAAATAAATGTTTTAAAAATTAGATATTTTGTGAACACTATGAATAATTTAGGGAAAATTATCCAAAAAATTCTACATGGGCGAAATTTAAATTTAATTAAACCTATACAGTTTTGTAAATTTTCCTTATGGGTTATACAGGCCTGATAGAAACTGCAGAAAATCTTGAAATGCTGTCTAGCCCTAGTCAAAATAAAAAAATCACAATTCACCATGTTTTCTTCAGGTATTATATTATGAGAAATAATAAGGGCATATTTGAAGACTCACTGTAGACTCACACATGCAATGTTTTTTTTAATTTCCACAGCAGAAACGTCACACTAAGTTGAAATACATAAATTTCCCTGTTTTGTTTTAATTTTACTTAGTGCTATTCTAGCAAACAACAACTTCATGATGTTCTATTTTAAAATCATTATATAGCAAAAATTTATTGTATATGTGTACCATTTGCAATTGATGTCCTTTTAATTTTATTTTCTGAAAAGTGTTATGATATACATTCCTCCTTACTTCATGGTAATCATCAGATTGTTCCACTATATTTTACAGCACAATTTACTTCTACATTCTTTAAGTGATGGGTGATATGGTTACTGTCTCTTCGTGATGACTGCGTGTACAATGAGGAACCGTGGTTGAGCGACAACATCACATTTGAGGTGGCTTATCTTTGGAGGAAAAGGAAAAAATGACAGGGTTTATCAAGGTGATGAGTTGTGTATACTTTCTATATTATTACTTCATTGAACAAGACTTGAAACAATATAGTATAGTAATAACTTCGGTTAACTGTGGGAGGGAGATGGATGGACAGGTTGCACAGGTGGTTTTTGAAATAGTTATTTAATTCATATTAGCATGACACATAAAGTTTAAGAAGCTGCTGGCTGTTCCTCCCTGACTGCACCTCCTTGCCCAGGTTCCGCACACCTCCTCAGAAGAAAAGAACAGGAGATCTTTGTATTTTGATGAAATTGTACTAAAATATCTGTGCTCGTGTTCATATAACAAATGAAGTGACTTCGGCTTACCTGGAAGATTTCTCTGAGAATGGTGCTCAGCAAGTCACCTGCATGTGGCAGACAAAATATTCCTTGCATGTGTGGAAGACAAATATCTGTCCTCAGGAAGGGTGGACACACTGACTGACTCAGTGGGATCTGCATCAGGAAAGTCTGTCCCTGGTAGAGAGCACAGCTGTCAATTCCTGACTGGGCAGGACCTTTGAATGAGATTTTCACAGCCTGACTCCTACAATCAGTATCCCTCAGGGGTCCATTTCAAAAGCTCCTCATTAACAGATAGTAATTAGAAACATTGTTATCATTTTGATTTCGGGAGCATATATCCTTAAACACCAACTGTGGAGGCGAGTAATTCAAAACGAGTGATTTCCTGACTCCTGAGGCCAGCTGTACATCATCCATCTGTCTCCATCAGTTTTGGCTCACCAAATGTCCATTTCTACAACCATGCAACAATAATCTATTGAAATGTTCTAATAAATTCCTACTTTCATTGTTAGGTATTTCTATCTATTTCATCATCTTGACAGGTCTTATGGAACTCTAGATGTAAAAATATTCTTTAGATATATGTGGTATTGCAGAGAGGAAACATCAGTAGTGTCTTCTGTTTTCTTGACACATTCTGTAAATTGGATGAAACAATTGGTGAATGTAAAAGACTACTATTTATTTTATGGCAGAAATAAGAAGAAAAGGAAAAGAAGTGCTTGAGAAGAAAAGGGTATTTGGAGGAAAAGAAGTGGTATATCTTGCAAGCAGAAATGACCACTGCAAGAAAAAGAAGGCAGTGGCACAAAGTCAGTTCCTCATGCCTTTTCATATCTTCCTTAATAGTTGATACAGGTAGTGTCACTCAATTTCTTGCTAGAAGATTAGCATCAGATGCTAGGCTTGACTTGTTCTTGAGTCAGAAGTTTCATACTAAGTACAAGGCTCAGCTTTGTCTCATGTCATGTTTGGGAAATTCTGTTCTATTCCTTGGTGAGAGAATTTTTAAAAATATCCTTTTGACCCTTCCATCATTAAAATCAGTGTGGGGCTCAAGTGACATTTATATGTCACCTGATAGAGTTTTCTACCAAAAGAACTAATAGCATTTTTTATCTGACCATTTCTCAAAGAATAGACCACAGGATTTAACAAGAGAGTTATCATGGTGTAGAGAATGACAATTGCTTTGTCAGTGGGTAGAGTCATTGCAGGTCTCGTGTACATAAACATTCATGGCCCAAAGAACAAGACAATCACCATGATATGGGAAGCACAGGTAGAGAGGGCTTTCTGCATCCCCTCCATACTGTGGGTCTCTAAAGAGAAGAAAATGGACACATAGGAAATGAGGAGAAGCAGAAAATTTAACAGACAGATGAACCATTGTTGGCAGCAATGAAGAACCCCAGAGAGTGGGTATCAGTGCAGATCAGCTTCACCAGTGGATTCAGATCACACATAAAGTGATCAGTGACATTTGGGCCACAGAAAGGGAGTGGCAAGATGAAGAGGATCTGTATTGTTCCATGAAGAAAGCCTCCCACCCAAGACATTACCACTAGCAGGCTATATACTGTCCATAGCAGTCATAGGCCATCGTAGTCAACAGGATGACCTCAGCTCCACCAATAAAATATTCTGCAAAGACTTGAGACATACATGCATTGAATAGGCTGGTCTTTTCTTGGAGTGAATCTATAATCAGTTTTGGGGTATTAACTGAGAAGTAGCAGGCATCAGTAAAGGAGAGATGGGCCAAGAAAAAGTACATGGAGGACTTCTATAATGGGCTGACAATGATGTTGATAAGGAAGAGCACATTTCCTACCATGGAGATGATGTAGATGAGTAAAAACACAGCAAATACGATTTTCTGCATCTTTGGGTTTTCTGTGAGTCCCAATAGAATGAATTCAATCACCTTGTTTTTATTTGCCATGTACTTAATGCTGATACTAATTTTATTACCTGAAAAATGTTGGCACATTCTTGTTTTGTGTAATAACAGAATATATTTTAGTGTTTATAGTGTTTTACAAAGCAGAGGAATATAAGATGCCTTAAAGAATCCAAATCTTTTATATTGTGGACCTGGCCTAGATCCCCAATCTCCCAAACGAGCATACGGCAAAGGCTTAGATAAATGAGACAAATGGTATGGTTTTAGGGCTCCAGGAGAATCAAAGCCCCTACAGAGTTCTTGACTCTGTAGCAGAGATGAGGGCTAAGACAAAGAGCTTCTCTGGACCACCCATATTTATTTCCATAACAGACAAAGAGAGGGGATACTGAGGGAGGTGCTGAGGGTGGTGCTGGAACTGAGCACCACTTGGAAGTCACTTCAAAGACATCTCCAAGTAGGAAAAAATGCCAAAAAAGGAGAACTATCATCTCAAAGATGGCATTTGTGGTAGGACTGAGATGCTTGCAGAGTAAGATGCCTGCAGGGCAGTCTCTATTAACATAATTGATTATGTTTACGGCATATAGAAAGCCAGTTTTTCCAGCACCATTTGTTAAAGACGCTGTCTTTCTTCCAATGTACATGTTTGGCCCCTTTGTCAAAGATGAGGTGGCTAAGTGTGTTTGTAGTTGTGGCTGTATCTTCTAATCTATTCCATTGATCTTCATGTCTGTTTTGATTCCAGTACCATGCTGATTTTACCACAGTACCTTTGTAGTATAGTTTCAAGTCAGGGATAGTGATGCCTCCTGCCTTACCTTTGTTGCCCAGAATTGCCTTTGCTATTCTAGGTCTTTTCTGGTTCCAGATGAATTTCAGGAATGCTTTCTCTAGCTCTATGAGGTAGGCAAGTGGTATTTCGATTGGGATTGCACTGAATCTGTATAATACTTTTGGGAGAATGGCCATTTTCATGATATTTGTTCTTCCTATCCATGAACAGGGAATATCTTTACATTTTCTGAAATCTTCTTCGATTTCCTTCTTTAGAGTAATGTAATTTTCACTGTATAGATCTTTTACGTCCTTTGTTAGATTGATTCCTAAGTATTTCATTTTTTTGGATGTTATAGTGAAGGGTGTGGTTTCCCTTATTTCTGTCAGTGACTTTGTTGTTTGTGTACAGGAATGCTACTGATTTTTGAGTGTTCACCTTGTATCCAGCTACATTACTAAATTTGGTTATTACTTCTAGAAGTCTTCTAATAGATTTTTGGTGGTCTTCTATGTAGAGTATCATATCATCTGCAAATAATGATAATTTCACTTCTTCCTTTCCTATCCTTATTCCCTTTATTTCTTTCTCTTGTCTAATTGCTCTGGCTAACATTTCCAGAACTATATTGAATAGGAGTGGTGATAATGGACATCCTTGTCTTGTTCCTGATTTTAGGTTGAAAGTTTTCAGTTTTTGTCCATTTAGTAAGATGTTGGCTATTGGTTTATGATATATAGCTTTGGATTCACTGCTGAATTCTACAAGAAATTTAGGGACGACTTAATGGCAACACTCCTCAAACTCTTCACTGAAATCAAAAGGGAAGCAAGTCTCCCTAACACATTGCTGGAAACAAGTATTACCCTAATACCAAAACCAGAGAAAGACCCAACCAAAAAAGAAAATTACAGGCCAATCTCCCTAATGAACATAGATGCAAAAATCCTCAATAAAACGCTGGCAAATAAAATACAGCAAGTTATCAGAAAGATTATACACCACAATCAAGTGGGATTCATCCCAGGAATGCAGGGATGGTTCGATATATGGGAATCAATACATGTAATACACCATATCAACAGGACCAAGGACAAAAACCACATGATCATCTCAATAGATGCAGAAAAAGCTTTTGACAAAATCCAACACCCATTCATGATAAAAACACTACAGAAAATCGGAATAGATGGTCTCTACCTCAACCTGATAGAACATAATTGATTATGGAGCCAAGATGTCATCAGCTGCAGCCTTCTTTAACTTGCCCTTTGAGGTATCTCTGACCTCATCAGCCACCACAGGCCTCAGTCAGGACCAGTGATTCATAGAGATTCATTTACTATGAATCAGCTCCCATTATCAGGCAAGGGGCCTAGGCCTAGGACAGGCTCACAGATAAATAAAAAGCCAATTAGTAAATTTTAAATCCTGCTCAGAGATGCTTCATAGTGGTCTCCAACACTTTTACAGACAAGTTAGTATAACAATTTTACCAGCTTCATATTCTTATGATCCTTGATCGTATAAAATAATAAGTGCTACTGAGTTGTGAAATTGCATGAGGTCTTCTGTTTTTGTTTTGTTTTGTTTTGTTTTTTAAGTAAAATGCAGAGCTATAAATTTTTGTACATTACTCAAGTTTCTTCTGGATGAAGTCTCTACAGAAGACATTCATGAGAATCTTTTCTAAACACACACCACAGGACACCAATTAAGTATGATGAATTGAGATGATAAAGAGCCCAAATTAAAGTAATGTTTTTCAAACATAGTGACAGCTATTCCTAGGAGGAATACAGAGGAGACAGAGAAAGGATGACATAGCCATTGATGCCAAGGACACTGTTATCCTTTGATACTAAAAAATGAAGTCCTATCAAAGATAATTGAAAAATCAGTTAAAGACATGACATGGAATCTGAGGAAGGGCAAATCTTGCAAACTACTCTCGTGAGTGTCTTCCTTTCTCTTGTGTCTATCAGAGTGAGGTGTAGTGACAGGAGGAAGTCAAAGAAAAAAGTTTTAGTACGGTAAATATGTAACAACTCGTGTAAACAGTGGCAGGGCAATAGTGAAGAGAATGCAGTGAAAGTATAAAAGGGCTATTGTAAAATAATTTTGATACTTTTCAGTAAGTCCAATATATTTATAATAGTTAACACTAATAAAAATTTTAGTGTTTTATGTAAATCATACTACCAAGTTCTTTACATACATGATTTCCTTTAATACTTAGGATAACTTACGTGGTTGGTATTATTTAGTACATTTTACACATAAAGAAAAACTCTCAAAGGCTAATGCTTTCTGTTACAGTAACACTGATAATATTAACTAATACCTGTTGAACATGTTGTGTATTCTAAGTGTTTCTTCAGACACTTATTCTCTTAATCCCCACTAAACACTCTATTTGGTTAACAAAGCCATTTTCTACCTATTTTAAAATTATTTTACTTATAAGAGAAGCCCAGAGTTGTCAAAGATCCCTGCTTCTTGAGAGACAACCAATAAATAGCATAACCAAGAGTGACAGTAAAGTTGTTCTTATTGCAGTTTTTGGCCTTCATTTCCTAAATTATTTTTTCCTTTAAATTCTTCACCTTAACCACCTCTGTACTCCATAATGTCATGTTAGAGCAATCAAAGGTAATGCAGTCGTGTTTAATAAGAACATAGCAATTATTACAATATTCGTATTTCTTTAAAAGCATCTTTGGTGTGCTATATAGAAAAGTTCATTTTGTTAGGTGATGAAATAGGTACCTAGAGGAACTTATTGTATAGACAGTGGTAACAATGTCACATATGTATACAAATCTCCAAAATAATGAAATGTTAGATATTACATATGGAAACTATTTGAAAATTAATTGTACTTCTAAGAAGTGGTTTATAATATTATTATTAATATATTTCTGTTTTGTGCACGTGAAGTGCATTCAACTTTTTTTCATGCACAAGTGTCATCTTGGTGAGTAAATGAGATTGATCTTGACAAAATGATGTTTCTGATTTTAGAGAAGTGAGTCTTATAAATTGCTTCCTGTCTTAAAGTCCCTTATTGTTTAGTGTGAGATTAGTTTAATCATATTTGCTAGCTTACTTTTAGGAACTTGTGGTGAGGATGCAATACCTATGACTTATTTGACAAATGTAACGATTGCTTTATTTGAAAACTAGTCATGTGAAATAAACAATAGCAAAGTTAAAAACTTACCTCCGTACTCTTAGTTGATTTCAATAATGCTTGGATAGTTTTAGAAACAAATACATCTTCAAAGTGACCTCTTGGAGTAAAACAAAAGCTTTCATTAAGAAAAAATTCATGCACTTACAAAGAGATTATTAGAAAAATCTATATCAAATACATAAGGAAGTGCCATTATAAGTCTAAAGCTTCAAAATTTTTATCTAAAGCCTAAGAGGTTTCCACAGAAAGCCAGGTGTTCAAATTTAGAATGGATTCTTCTTATATACTATAGAAAAATGGTCTCAATTTTATAACTCTGGTCCTGCAGTGAAGAAGACAGAAAATTGGTAGCAAAAATTTTCAAACTGTTGCCATATTCTGGATGAATGTTGCTCTAGATGTGTGAACAACGAAAAATATTTTCACCTTGCTGTGTAAGACTATTTAAAGTGGTTTCAATAAAGATTGAGAGATCTTGACTTGCATCTATGTTTTCTCTCCCAGGAATTAATTATATCCTCTTTGGCGAAAGGACTTTGGACAAACATGCTAGAGATCACCCACTTTCAAATGGGAGTTCTCTTCCCTGAACCTGGAGCACACACATGTGAAAGGCTCCTTCCTACAGAAACCTGGAGCACACACATGTGAAAGGCTCCTTCCTACAGAAAAGTTTGTGTTGTTAGTAAAGCTAAGTACTTTATGAATAACATAGTGGTGTGACTCCAGCTTTTGGACTGTTGGTGTAGTTCTCCTGGTGACACTTGTCGCAGGAGTAACTTCTTTCCACTTATCAATAATAAAGCACTTCTGGAAATCCACTATTCGTTGCTCAGAGAGCTGAAACTGTGAGGTGTTAAAATTAATGACAGTCATTTAAAAATCTTTGAGTTTGTAAATTGCTTTCCCTGTTTCCCACAGTGTTATGGGAAGGCTCCGTATTGCAATTACTCTTGTGGTCCCATGGCCTAGTCAGTAGATAAAACTGTTGGAGAGCCGTGTAAACACAAAAAGAGGGTTCTCATCATTCTGACGTGGTTTACTAGTTCTTTTCCTATACTGGTAAAATATTGTGGTTTTGGCTTGAAAGTACCTGATGATGTTGTGTATATTTCCATGTATTATTGGTCTTTAGTATATTGTCTTTCGTGAGGTCTCTGTATATGCCTTTGATTTACTTAAAAATAGTGAGTCTCAGTTTCTGATGAAGATTTAGGTGTCAGTATATTTCAGACACATATCTTCTGCTGTGTTTATAATGTGTGAATATGTATATATGTAACTTATTCAAAGTAAGTGTATTGCAATTTCATTTTTAAAAGCACTTCTTAGAAATATAATTGTTTCAGAAAGTTTCCATATATAATGTATAACATTTCATTGTTTTGTAGATATGTAAACATATGTGATATTGTTAGTACTATCTATGCAATAAATCCCTCTATTACCTATCCAATCACCTAAAATGATTATTATTATATTTGTTGTTATGTTAAGATTACCTAACACAAGATTTATTCTCTCAAAAAATTTT
>RJWM01030697.1:0-23172 GCA_004363535.1 Dasyprocta punctata
AAAAAAAAAAAAAAAAATGAAGTACCCAATTCTGCTTAAGAACCTAATCCTGTTTCTTTTAAAGTACCAAATTCCAAAACTTGAATGGAATTTTGGTTTTTATTTGACTCATCATTAACTACAAAAAGTTGATCTTCCTGAACGTATCAATACTAAAGTGTGCCAGGCCTGGTGGTGTATGCTTGTGATCCCAGCACTTGGAAGGTTGAGGCAGGAAAATTGTCGAGAGTTCAAGGCCAGCCTGGCTACATAAAAAGACCTTCCCTCAAAAAATAAATTCCTTTGAGAAAGTGGAAATAATAGAGGATCCTGAAAGGGACCAACAGCTTCTGACTTGTATCAAATCCCACTACCAAAGATTATTTTGAGTTAATAGTACAGATTATTCTGCACTTTGGAGTTGTGGGTCAATGTGAATAATTTAGATGTTGGCACAAATCATTAGAGAAATTGAGAAAGACATGTTGTTTGAAAGTTGCAAATAACTTCTAGTAAATTAAAAATACACTAAAATGACTTACAACATTAAAGAGTCAACAATAACAGAATAGTGTAATTCATGTAGAAAAGACATTAAATTTAAAACATAAAATTTGGAAAATGAAATTAAATAACAGAATAGGGTTCAATTGCAGAATTCACAGCAGTCATGGTAAGTTAATCTTTCCTAGAAATACTGACATTAAGATCATATTGAAAATTAAAATCAGCTATACTTTTAAGAGGTACATATAAGTTTTCTGAAAAAAATTGCTTGTGTTAATACACCATCTGAACAGAAATGAAGAGAAGATAAAGTCTTAGATAAAACAAATGTTAAGGGCAAAAGCATTAGAATGTACAAATAGAACAGCTTTTGTGTGTGTTCTATGTGTACTTTACCAGTGAGTGTTGGCATGAAAATTCTTCCCCATGGAGCAGGCTTCCTTAATACCTTCCAAGTTGAAGACTGTGAAAGAGCCAGGTGAAAAGCCATCATTTAAGTGCTAGTCAAGCTAGTCCATGTCCCTTATCTCTTAAGGCTCTTGTGGAAGTAGTCATAGCATCCCTCTCAGGAGCAAAGGAAGGAGTGATAGGTCTCTTATCTGTAATAAGGAATAGGAAGTGCCTGAAAGATGATAGGGAACTAGAAGTACTGCTTTGGCCAGGAAGATAAAATCTGTCACGGTTTTACCTTCTGGGGATGAAAATTTACCTCTTTCAAGTGAACAAAATATACTCATTCTTTCCTCAAGAATTCCTCAGTGTCTCATTTCATTATAGCATCAGAATGCACAGAATAAGATTTTGCCAAGCACTTCATGGCTAAGGATCACTGAAGTCTATAAATGCCATAGTGGTTGATTGATTGTGTCAACCTGAGGTATTTAGAAGCTTAACTAAATCAGTTTAGCAATTCTACACCCTATGGTGTAGAAGACCCATCCTAGGGTGGCTCACTGCCTAGATGGTATAAAACGGAAGGAAGGACAGATGAGGGTCCGTTCTTCAGAGGAGCTCCAGTCTTTGCCTGAGGCTTGGATGTTGTTTCCTGGCTTCTAGCACAGACTCTTTCGCTTTTGCCTTGGATTCTTCAGACTTCCAGCATAAACTGTTTTCTGTCACAGACCCATTGACCTGCTGGTGCAAACTTACAGGGAACACTGCAGTGAACTCCAGACCTTGGATTGAATCCTTCGGCCTCCGGCTTGCAGACACCCTCTGCACGCTTCCTCATCCGACTCTGTGGCTGACCATCGCAAGCCAATCTTGCAATTTCTTATACATTTGTATATTGTGTTCTATCTGTTTCTCTTAAAAGCCTGACTAATGCACATGCTGAGCCTGCATATTTCAAAAGCATTAAAACAAATTCAGAAAGGATTTAAAACAATAACAGTACTATAAAACAATTGGTTAAAATACACACAAAAAGACATTCTTATTTATAAGCAATAGCGAGTGTAACAATAAGTTAAAGAAAACTTATGATATCAAATATATATGAAATAGTCTCAGATGAACTTATTAAACATGTGGGCCTCTCCTTGGAAAATTACAGCATTTGCCAGTGATCAAAAGAAAAGACAAAGAAGAAATTATTTTTAATAGAAAGAAATAGTGGTGCTAAAGGTTATATTACTTAAAATAGATCTTATTAACAGTACTAATGGGACTGTGGCCATTTATTCACAAAATATACAAGAGAGAAAATTTCAGTATTCATGATACATTGCAAGCATGATAAATTTTTAAAAATAATAAGATGAAAATACCTAAAGCAGGGTGGGGGAGGGGAGGAGTAAAGACTTCAAATGGATACTGAGATAAACAAAAAAAAATGTTAGGTCTACACATCTGATCAACTTCCTGTGCCCGTTATTTTGTGTCTCCTGCCATTTTACTCATATTCATTCCTGAACATCGGGCACTCTGATTATCAAATTTCATGGCAGACCCCTGTTGTGGACCAGCTCCCTGTATTAGCCTGAGCAGACCAGGGCCATCCACAGTTAAGTGTGATTTCATGAAACAACTCTTAAACAGGCCAAGTTTCAAACAGTACAGGAGATGTCAGTAAACCTAAGTTAGAACAATATGAATATCCTTTGAACACTACAAGAAAGTACCATTGAAATGGCCGATTTGCTTTATGTTCCTTATATTTGCTTTTATCACTCCTCATGTACTTATTTTTAAAACTGAAATGTTTTCCCAAACTAGCTTCTGTATTTGGTTGTAGCGAACAGTATCCTAGCTTGTTGTGTAAACACATAACGTAGCACAGACCTATGCCCTGTAACCAAGCAACTGAATCTCAACCAATCATAGTAGCTAAGCTCCAGTCAATCAAAGGCAGAAAGCTGTTCAAACATTGCAATCAGTCAGGTTGTTTCTGCATTTCAGTTCTTTTTTTTCTGACTATAAATAACCTTGCACATGTGATGAGATGGAGTGTCTTAAACTATTTTTTGTTCAAGGTGCTGTTCATTTCCAAAAATAATTTTTTGATTAAATCTTTATATTAAACTGGTTTAAGTTTTCTGTTCTTTTTTAAATTAAGCTTACTGTACATTTTACATACACATAATAGTTATATTCATCATAGGAAATTTGTACCATTGCATCACATATTTTGATTCCTCTTTTTTTCCCATTCCCCTCCCCTCCCTTGAACCTTTTTCCCTTCTGATCCATGAAAACTTTGCTTCCATTTTATCCTTGTTTTCTCATTTCTTTCTTTTCTTTTCCTTCCTTTCCACTCCCCAGTTCTGTTTTCCTTTTGAACAATTATTTCCTATTCCACAATATCTATTATACATTTTTTTGATTCTTATTTACACTTCCAGTTTCTCACACTAAGGAGACAATATGATATTTAGACATGTGTGACTGATTTCTTTCTCAAGGTGCATCCGTGTAACTAGAAATATCTCAAGTTTACCCTTCTTTTGTTCTTTTGACACTATTAAGCCAGACTCTTCAGCTCAACTAATTGGAACACTGAGTCTATACTACAGTGAGGTGTTCCCCCATTCTAAAATTACAAACAAAATATAGATCTTTAAGCTTGTGGTAATTTTGTTTTTTGACAACTACAAGATCAATTTTAGAACAAAAAAGATCAGTTTTAGTATGTGTTCAGAGAACTGAGAGGATGATACAAATATATATTCGAGTAGTATTTCTAGAAGGAGTTTTACATTTATGTGTATCCTTTTCAAACAATTTTGCTTCTCATAGTTTACTAGGAGGAAATATTGTAAACTGAACTCATGAAGTTAAGTTGCATATGCAAGAAACTTCTAGCTCAAATTAAAAATAAAGATAATTATTTAGATGACATACAACTGGCAATTGGTTGTTTAAAATTAATGCAGTTAAGAAAAATGTTTTAGCTATGCATGTTTATTTAAAAACGAGTTTATAGTTCTAAATGAAAATTTAGGTTACATAAGAGTATATATACATATATATGGCACATTCAATAAAGTAAATGCTAATATAAGCATAAGTCTATATGTAATAATTCATGACATAAATTTATATGTAATTATTTTCAGCCTTAGATTTAAATAATTACTTTGGTGTATTATATATTCATGATAATTAATAAAAAGTAGTTTAAAGTAAAAAAGTGGGTTATATAGTAGCTTATGTGGGATAAACCCAATTATTTTAGCATTTATGTATGTGTATAATATGTATTTCTGTAAAGTTTTTTTTTGTGTGTGTGTGTGGCACCGGGGATCGAGCTCACAACCTCGCGCCTGCCTGACAGGCACGTAAGCCGCTGAACCAAACTGCCGGTCCTGGTTTTTTTTGAGGCAGGGTCGCACTGTGTAGCTCAGGCCGGCCTTGCGCTCACGTTGTAGCCCAAGCCGGCCTCGAACTCACAACGCTCCCCCTACCTCAGCCTCCGGAGTGCTGGGATTAAAGGCGTGCGCCACCACGCCCGGCTTCTGTAAAGTATTAAGAGGATATATTTATGGTGCAATTATTTGTGTTCTTTAAATCTATGTTATCATTTGTGTATGTTATATATTCATGGACAGTAAGTTGAGCGCAAAAGACTTAAGGCATATTCCACAGTTTGGTGCTTGTGGCTGTGATGGTAAGGATGGCTATTTTTTCTTTGTGATTGTATTTTCTGATTTTTATTTTTATTATTTGTGAAATGATACATACATACATATTTAGGCTTTCATTTTTCTCTCTTGGTCAAAGTTGCTCACCTCAACTTGCCTCTCCATTAGTTTCAATTCTTTCTGAGTTATATCTATTAATACACAGGAACAAATGTGTGCCTAGGTCCGTGTTTATGTGTGTGTGTACGTATATGGGTGTGCTAGGAGGGTGACAGGAAGAGAAAATTTCTAGTGCTAAAGAGATTTATTTAACAAAAAAAGGAGTTGCTGCTAGATTTTGTCTTACATAGCAATCAGAAAGACAAGTTGTGGTGATGTATTCAATGTCCAGCATAATCAAGCTGCTCTTTTAAGTTATTACTATAAATGTATCTTCAAAGCTCCATCACTTTGATGTGCTGCTTTAACATTTTTTTTTTGGAAAAAAGACATTCGAACACTCTTTAAAGTAATGCTAATGTTTTGCTTAAGGAATAAGTAAAAAGATAAACAAAATACTCTTACAAACTACCTATTATTTACCTAGAAAACTCATCAAAATACATAAAAAAATTTTTGTTTTCTACTGGTATGCATCACCAATGCTTAGTTTCAACTCTCTAGTGAGTTAGAAAAATTACTAATCACCTTATAAGATTTTGTATTTTATTCTGATTTTCATAATAAAAAACAGAAAAGCCTATTGAAATTACATAGTATTTGACAGTTTATGAAATATGTATTCAGATTTTGCCTTCATTCAGAAAAATTTAGATTTTTTTTCTCCTAAAAACATGTAAAAATCTTACATAATAATGTTTGTTGTTGAGTAAGTATGGAAAGAAATATAATTATGTTATGCTCAATGAATGATTTTGCGACTATGTTTCATTTATCATCTTCAATGAAGCATTATATGAATATGCATAATCTTGCATTCTTTACTAAGCTTTTACAATGTAACTTCACCAGTAGTTGTATTTAGATGGCTGACTGGACTCCAAGTTTGTTTTTGTTTTTCTTTTATTTCTTGAAGTTTAGGGGTATTACAGATTGATTTTTTTTTATTTTTACATACTGTGTGCCTCTCAAAGTTAATTTAGAATATGTCATTTCAGGTGTCTTACTGAATAATAGAATCATAGAGTGATCTTAATTCTTTTGCTTTGATTTTTCTGATAATTTAGAAAGTACACACATTATGTACTAACATACACATATTTTTGTATTTTTTGACATAGTAGATAAATAAATTAGTTGAGCTCTTTTGTGCCATGTATAACTGTAACCATTTTGTTGAATTTACTGTATTCCTATATATTGGTGACATTTCTTTGTTTTCTATCTACATGTTAGCAAACTAAAACCCTACAGATAGTAAATACTGAGTTAAAATTCAAACCAACGAGGTATAATTTTACAGCCTTCAGGATTTTAACTCTTAATTTCTACTGAAAGGTGAAATGGTAAAACTCAGCTACTGACTCTCTTAACTACCTGTATTTATTCTATACCATTCAAAAAATATAGCTTAAGCATATACTACTTTTCAAGTACTGTTTCTAGGGATTTGAGTACAGGACAAACTTTACAAATGATGTTCTTACTATATATCCAATGTTCTTATAAGAAAAGACAGTCAATGTGGGGTAAATAACAAGAACAACAGCAACAATAATAACATGATTTGAGGAAGTACCAAGTGCTTCAAAGAACTTGACAATGGGGAAGGGACTGGATGTGGGAAGTTATGTTTGAAAAGAAAGGTAGTATTTGCTCATCGCTCTGAAAGTTGAGAAGGAATCAGATGAAGGTTCTGTGAATAAGGCGGAGCACAGGTAGTTAAAGTTCCTTGCAGTGAGGCCGGGTGGAGAGTCTCTTTTGAGAACCTGTCTAAAGTTCTACATGACTTGTGGATTAAAGCCCTAGGAAGCACTAAGACAGCAGTTTTATGGAGGTAGAGAGACCTTATGAGATAGATGGGTTAATGTTCATATTCTTTTTGGCTTGAGAAATGAGAAGAAATTTAAATACTCTAAATCAGAAAATTTAGGTATGTTTTAGAAGCACTTTACTTCATTACAGCTAACAGAGGTAACTGTAAAGTGCTGCTTGGATTTGGGTGGTTCCTTCAAGACCTCAACAATAAATACACTAAGGTAACCTCAAAAATGAGCACATGTATACATAGAAAAATACTCACCTGACTCAGTTAACCCTTTTTGTTCTTGCCTGAGTACTTCAAAAAAGTGATTCCTTTACTATATTAACTTTACTATATTCCTTTACTATATTAACCAGGACTGGTTAATGTATTCCACCCTTCTCTTATCCTTGAATTTCCTCTATCTATTGCTAACAAAATACTTCTAGGTTTTCTACTGTAATTTCAACTTTTACTAATACAAAAGAAAAAAATTACAACATGAAAGCCAAAAATAAAATCCAAGAAAATCAAAGAGAAAAAAAATCATAGACCCCGTATAGACTCTATAAAATATTTTAGAAAATAATTTCAAAGAAATTTCTTTTTGTTTCCAGAGGAATACTGTCATTTGCCAAATTCCTGATTTTGTTTACATTTGAATCATAGAAAATCTCAAACTTATATTATTAATTTATAAAGCTAAATGCATTTATTAACATATATGAAGAAAACACATAATGAAATTTGATGTTTATCCTTAATCTGTGTGGCTAATTTTGTGAGCTTTGTTCTTTGAAATGAATTAGTTTGGCCATCTCATCTTTTTTATATGTACCTTTTTATTTTCTTCAGCTTTCTCAAGTATTGGAGAGTTTTTTGTTCAAAGATGCACTTTGTTTCCTATATATGTTGTAAAGATCAGACTCAAAACATACAAGTGTTAAATACCTGAGTTTCATAAAGATGAGAAAGGATTTTTAAAATGAGGTATTAAAATATAACATGAATCTTTTACCAAATCATTTTAAAATAAGATTTTAAAGTTAAAATTATTAATAATTAAAGATGACTAATACATAATTATAATTCCATTACATACTCTCGAACATTTTTATGGAAAAGATAGAGACTATAAATGGCCTACACCTTTTCTCTTGGAAAGGCAACTTCTAATTAAAAGTCTAATAAAAGTGAAAAAGAACTGTCCATTTTTTTAATCAGAATGTATTTGATGGATGACTAATAAACTAATTTCTATGAAACTATGTAATGAAGGTTCTTCAAGGTAACTAGTATAATAGGATAGTGAAGACTTTATATATTTAAAAATGTTTAAAGCCAGGGTTTTCCGAAAACTAACTTTTACGGAATAGTTTACAGTTGGAGTTTTGTCACATAACTTTTCAATTTAAGATATGTCAAAAAATTGTTACTTTGTATAATCTTAACATATCAATCATATGCTGTGAAATATAGTAGATGTGAACTTAGATGTCTTCCTTGGCATTATAATGAGTTTGGTTATAATGCTATGTTGTTCTGTTACTACCATTTTGCCTTGCTACTGAGAAGACAGATACTACAAAATCACCATAAAATAAAATACAAATCCTAAAAAACAAAACTACCTTTTTCATTTTTAATCGCACTGATTTATTTAGATTGTACTAGCTTTGAGTTTGGTTTGTTCTTGTTTTACAAAGTTCTTGAGGTGCATTGTTAGTTTATTTATTTCAGCTTTTTCTGTTTTTGTGATGTAGGCATTACCAGCCATAAACTTCCCTTTTAGGACTGATTTCATTGTGTCCCATACATTCTGGTATGTTGTACTTACCAGAAGTATTATCATTCAGTTCTAGAAATTATCTTATTTCTTCCTTGATTTCTTCTGCAATCGATTGCTGAGTTAAGAATATTTTGTTTAATTTTGTTGATTTGTATAATTTCTGTGTTTTCTTTTGTTGTTGATTTTTAACTTTATTGTACTATGGTTTGAAAATATACATGATATCATTTCAATCACTTTAGATCTACTTAAGGCTGATTTATTGGCTGGTATGTGGTTTATTCCAGAGAAAGTACCATGTGCTGCTGAAAAGAATGTATATTCTGTTGTTGAGTGGAACATTCTATAGATATCTATTAAATTCATTTGTTTAAAGGTTTTGTTCAAGTCTGATATTTCTTTGTTGATTTTTTGTCTAATTGATCTGTCTATTCATTTTAGTGAGGTATTGAGGTCTCCCACTATAATTGTGTTTGTGTTTTCTTGATCTTTCATGTCTAGTAGTACTTGTTTTACAAAGTTGAATGCACCACTGTTTGGTTAATGTGTGTTAATAATTGTTACCACTTTCTGTTGGGTTGTTCCCTTAAGCAACGTGTAGTGACCTTCTTTTCCTGTTCTGATCAAGTACTGGTTTAAAGTTTACTTCACCTGGTAATAGGATTTCTACTGCTGCTTGTTTTTGGGTTTACACTGCATGGAATTTTGTTTTCCTTCTTTTGATTTTTAGTCTATGAGTTTCTTTTTAGGTTAAATGTGTTTCCTGTATATAGCATAGTTTTGATTATTAATATTTAAATTTTTCTTAAATATTTCTTTTATTTTCTCTTGTTTTTTTCACTAATTGCTCATTTTGTGTTTTTCTTTGTGATAAAGGCATTTATAAATTATCAGATCATCTTTGAACATCTCTTTCATATATAATAAAGAGCCGCTAAAAAGATTTGCATATATGGTCAGGACTTATGAAAAGGTGATTTTCTTTGTAATGAGTGAGCTGGTCAGACAGTATTATCATTGCAAAGATTTTTACACTTATTCAATTTATATTAATAGTCTTTATATTAAGGGTGTTTATTGTATTTTGGTTAAGATTATAATTTGTTTTTTGAATAATTTCTTAGGTTTACTTTGGCTTCTTATTAATTTAAGGCCCTTATTTTTCCTCCAAGAATCTCAATATATTTTGTGACATTTATTCTTTTCAAACTATATCAAAATTTACTCAGTCCATGTTTTATCTTGGCCAAGTCAAGACATTTTATTTTCTTCTTGGGAATATTGAAGCACATGTGACATTAAATAAAAATCTGTTTTGACCACTTGAAGCCCTAGAATACTAGTGCTCCAATCATACTCTAGAGAGTTTTGTAAGTTTTAGAATTAATAAAACAAATAACTGGAAAACGGTTTGAGACTGAATCAAACTCAGAAATTACTCATGTTCTGCTTCCTATTGAGAAATGAATTCAAAATACAGAAAGTATAGGTAAAAAATAGTAACACTCATATATGAATGTGTGTATAAAACATTGTGGCATCATTTATATTATAATCTGGAATTTTTTCAACTTACGGGTGTCATGTAAGTAGAAAAAACTAATAATTTATCATTATTGATTTTTTTGTTTCTTTAAGTTTTATTTGTTTTTCCCATTTTTTCTAAAAAAATTTTATTGGTAAATTTTAGATATACACAATAATCACATTTGTTATAAAGACTTTTAGATTATTTAATCTGAAAATTTTAATTGTGCAATTTTTATGCTCCAGATACTGTTCTGTAGAATGAAAAATCACCTGTGAAAACTATGAACTTTTCTCCTACATTCTTGGTGCTTATATTTTATTAGAAAAACAATCAGGTAATAAACATACAAATCGTTGTACAATGACATTTCAGGTAGCAATGTTTTAATGGAAAAATCTTTCTTCAGACTTCATCTACATTTATCTTTCTATCTTTTTTATATTTTCTCGGTCATTCTTGATTGCATGATGTGGTTCTTGACTCACATTTTTTTCACATGACTAATTGTTTTGAAATTATTTTTTGTAGAGCTCATCATTTTTGTTTACTGTTCACTTGTACTATCAACTCTTGGTCATATTAAGTAGGTTTTATTCCTCATATAGTTTATAAAATAAGAAGTAGTTCTGGGGTCGCTACCTGCGGACTTACTCTTTGATGTGCCTTGTCTGCCATTATCATTTTAGTATTAAAAGTGTATGTATAATTTTATATGTTCTTCTACAACTCTTGTTTTGGATTTTTTAAACATGAAAAAGGCTTTAGAACTACTGTTTTGGCTGTAGTATCAGATGAAAATTTCCTCTCATTGGATACAAGTTTGAAGGTCATGACACTTCCTGTGTACACTGGAATAGTTTGACTTCAACAGAGTAATCTTTTTAAGCATTTTCACATTTAGCACTTGTATGAACAACACAAACAGATGTACTTATATTTTAGAATCCCTGATTATCTTATCCAGTTAACAGATTGATTTTTCTCCTTTTTCCTCCTTTGAAGAAAAATATAGAAATTATATATACATACACAGGACACATATAAGTTTGATATGCTAAAAAATAGATGAGAGCACAAATTTATATGTTGACCCTTTTGTCCCCTATTCTACAGTTCTACATCTTGCTTATGTCTTAGTTATTTTTCACTCATTGCTGAGACAAAACACCTGACACCCAAAATTAGGGAAGGAAAGGTTTACTTATCTTACAGTTTCTGGATTTTTCAGTCTGTAATCAACTGACTCCAAGGCAGGGTGGCATGGCACAGGGGCAACACTTCAAGGCAGCAGTGGAGCAAAAGCAGCCAGAGGAAAAGGGGCCAGAACGAGCCTCTTCTCCTCCCTTATATTGTACACAGAACCTCCTCCCCGCCCACCGCCTTCCCAGGGTGGGTGTAGCATTCACAAATCTCCTTTCCTTTCTTTGCACAGGATGAGGCTATTTACAAAGACTCCCTGCTGAGTCTCTTAGTTAAACTTCTGACTTTCTCAAATTGACACAATGAACAAGTATCTGCTTGTGCTCTACACCCCAGGATGTAGAGCTGCTGAGTTACTTAATTAAGCTTCTAGACTTCTCAAGTTGTCACACTGTATAAACCATAACACCTTACCTTCACTGTTCTCAATTCATACATACATGTTTGTCAATAGTCTTTTTCCTTTGTCATACAAAGTACTACACTTATATCTACTTCTTTGTATTGTATTAGTTCAGATACTCTATACAAAGTTACACTAAGAAATCAACCCTGGAATATCAGTGCTTTAACCAAAGAATTATTCCTTGATTTACTTTGTGTGAAACCTGTGGTTACCAGCCAGGAACTTAGTGATGATACACTGCATTGTGTCACTCAGGTACAAACTAAAACTCAAGACTTGGTCCCACTACAGATCAAAAGGGCAGAAAAAGGAGTTGCTCAGGAGCAATGAGGCAGCAGTATGTCTTTTATGTTCATAACCCATTGTCCATACATAATCCCATTATATACTCTGAAACACTGGGGCAGGTAATTCACCATGACTGCTTGTCTCATAGTGTTATCATACTAAAAGTTTTAGGCAATATGGTTTTTTCTGAAGATGTAGCCTTCCATAAACCCAGAAAATGAACTATATTAAACACTAAACTACCATTTGTATCTCATTATTCATTTTTGTTTTTATTTTAAATCTCTATCTATCTATCTATCTCATCGATCTAACTCCTTCCATCCTCCGTCTGTCTCTCCCTCCTTCTTGGACTTTGCTTTGTATTAGTAAATATGATTTTAAAAATTTAATAATGTCACATTATATAAAAATGCTAAATTTTACTTAGTTCTCCAGTAGGTAGTTTCCATCTGCTTGCCACTATAAGAGTGCTGCACTGAATAGCTTTTGTAAATAAGTATAAATATGCTACAAGGATATGTTCCTAGAAATTGAACTTCTAAGTTAAATTGCATATGCATTTAAAATTTTGGAAGATATATTTTTAGTAGTCATTGGTATTCTTTATATGTGTAATTATCTTTGTCCTTAGAATATTTGTCTCCAGTTTTTCATTTGTTGGGAGTGATTTACCTATTTTGATGTTTCATTTGTAAAAACCATGCTGTTATTTGGTTCATGGGTACTAATAACTATTGTGTTTGCAAAACGAAGTGTCGTGTTTGTCACACTTCAAAGACCAGCAATCAATTTGTTTTTCATGTGAATATAACCTCTATTTTCTTTTTGTTTGTATTGTTTGTTGCTCTTCTTTCTGTTTCTGCCTTTTGCAACTACTTTTATTTATTTTGTGTATAGCATACTATTGGGTTTTGCTTTGGGATACAACTCAATTTTTGCTATCTTTATTAGGGAAATTTAGTCAGTTTAAAATAATTACCAATTTAGTCTTTGTTTTACCATCTGTTTGTGTTGCTTTCTCTCTTTAATAGCTACGTGATTTATTTTAATTGCTTTCTGTTGTATCTATTTCTTCTGATAATTAGGAAGAATTTTAATTTCTTTTTTAGAGGTTATCTTTTTTGCAATCACTTTGTATAGTTAAACATCTATGTCTTTGTATAGTATTTCTTAATTTCCAACCATGGCTATTGATGAAATTAACATAATCTATCTTTTTTTTTTTTTTTTGGTGGCACCGGGGACTGAGCTCACAGCCTCACACCTATGAGGAGGTGGGTGCTTAAGCTGTTGAGCCAAATTCCCAGCCCTGGTGTTTTGAGGCAAGGTCGTACTATGTAGTTCAAAGCAGCCTTATGCTCACGTTGTAGCCCAAGCCAGCCTCGAACTCACAGCACTTCTACCTCAGCCTCCTGAGTGCTAGGAATTTATTAACTGAAGTATCAGTTATAAATGAAATACTTTGGTACTCCAGATATAAAATCAGGGAAAATTCAGAATTCTTACACTATCTTTTATTTTTTGCTGTTTTACATTCAATATTTTTTTATTGGGCATTTTACTTTTTTTTATATTAAAGAGAAAAAACTAAAAATTGAGAAGCAAGTAAATAATCAAAAAACAACAGCAAAAGCAAAATAGCAACAGGAACAAAAAATAACCACATATGCAAATTAAAATCACTTTCAATTTTTATTCGTTTAAATTTCTATCCTGTCAAAGCATATGCAAAATGTATTCTCTTACCAACCCATGTCATATTTGGTTTATCATCAGTTAATTTAAGAAGATTGAGAGTTGTTGTGTAGTCATCTGACTGCATATTTTCTCCTTCTTGGTTTGTTTATCTTTCAGAGTCTAAAGAAGCTATCGTAAAAATGGACTCATAGAGACAATATTTCCTAAGCTTTTTTCAGGATTTCAGCCCATCTTTTTCTCTTTAACTTTTATTAGTGCATGTTTCATGTACATAATGATTTCATTCATTGTAGGAAATATATATCTATATATCTATATCTATATATATATATATCACATTTCAATCGTTGCCTGCACTCCCTTTAATTTTACAAGCATCAGATTCATTTATTTGTTCTATAAGAATTTATACATTTAATTACCATATATACAGATTAATAACTAGAGTAATAGGTCAAAAAACATGTAAAATGTGTAAGAGAATATGCTAAATCATGGTACACTTTTAGATACATTGTCTCCACTAGACTACAATATTTGATTTTTTTCTCTTTTTTTTTCCTACTACCTGTCACATAGTATATGTATGAGAAGCAGGCAATATGTAAGCTTGCATACCTGAGTTACTCAACCTTATGTTCTCAAGGTGTTGTCAGCCCATCTGGTTCTAATTTTTTGTCCAAACTGGGGGACTTCTGAGATTGATAGTGAAATACTACTAATAATTATGTCAGGATATGTTTCAGCCTGACTGGGGCTCAAGCAGATAAGGATGTGTAGACATTCCACTAGAATGACAATGTTTAATTTTAATAACCAGATTATAATATTTTATTTTGACAAAGTTTGAATTTTGCTTATAAAAATGTTAAGAACTACAATTTTATCTTTTGTTGGATATCAGTTCATGCTCATCCTTTTTTGTCAATGTTTTATAAAGTTTTCCTATTTGTCAATTTCATGATTGTTGAGTTTATTATTTTATACTGTTTCTTACAATTTAATATCATCTTATCTGTCCCAATTATGTCAGCCTTTACATAATTTAATTTTTAAAATTTTCTTAACTCTGATAGCTCTTGTTTCTACTTCTCTTATCTTTTCGTAACATTTTTTCCTACTCTGTGCTTTGGTTTATATAGATGATTATTTAATCATTTAAAAAATGTAACACTATTTGGATTGCTCAGTTAAATTTGTAATGTAATCTATAGTATTTTGTGATGAATCATTTTTCTTTTATTAGTTTTTCACATTTTGTTTCTATTTTTTCTTTGTCAGTATTTTCAAATCATCTCTTCCTCTTTTTTAAAAAAGCTTTCTGAAGTATAATTAATACACAAAAATAAATGTGTATAGTATGTTCACTCGATGGGTTTGACATATGCAAACACCTGTGATACCATCATAATCCTGGAAATAGGCATATCCAACAATTTGGTAACTTTCATAAATTTCTTGTATACTGTTTTAGTGTAGCAAGAATATAGCTTCAAATCCACCTCTTAAAATATTTTGAAATTCATAATACTGTATTGTTAACTATAGGCACTATATTGTAGAACAGATTTCTAGAATTTCTTCAGGAATTATAACAGAAACTTACTTCACTGTATGTATATCCACCCATTTGTCAATGAACACTTGAATGATTTTTACATCTTGGCTATTATAAATAATGTTACAATAAATTACAGTGTAGATATAACTTCAAATTACTGACTTCAGTTCTTTCAAATATATAACCAGAAGTGGGATTGATGAGTCATAGGTTAGTTAAGGCTAGTCATAAGTTGGGGCTTTTGGAGAACCTCCATAAATGTTGTGTATCTGCTTTTGCTTACAGATAACATGATTCTATAGATAGAAAACCATAAATACACATATACACACACAGAAAATCAGAGAGAGAGAGAGAGAGACAGACAGACAGAGACAGAGAGAAAGGAGAGACAGATATAGACAGAGAGACAGGAGAAAGAGATAGATACAGAGACTGCTAAGACTAATAAATACTAAAATTAACTTCCATGACTAATAAGTAAACTCAGAAAATTTGCATGATACAAAGTCAACATTTAAAAAGCAATTATTTCTAAACACTAGCAATAGAGCACTTAAAAGGAAATAAAGAAGATAATCACATTTATAAAAGCATCAGAAAGAATGAAGTATTTATGAATAAACTTTATCAAGAGAAAAGATTTGGACATTGAATCTGCATATTATTGATCAAATACATCGATGAAGATATAAATAAGTAGACAACCATTTTATGAGCATGGATAGAAAAATTATTTTTGAAATGTACAAAATAAGAAACAGAGTCAATATTATTTATACCGAATCCTCAGTGACATTTTTTATAGAAATAGAAAATTCACATGGAAACACAAATGAACCAGACTAGCCAAGGCAATCTTGAGAAAGAATTAAGATAGAGAGGTATGACATGTCTTGTTTTCAAGATGTGTAACAAAACTGTAGCAATTAAAATACTGTGGTACTTGCATAAAGGCAAACACACAGACCAGTGAAGCAAAATAAAAATGCAGAAGCATAGTCAGATGTTTAGGGTCAGTTGATCATCATAAACAAAGGTGCCAAGGATATACAACAAGGAAGCAAAAACTGTATATGTAGGAAGAAAGAATGAAACTGAATCCTTATCTTAGTTGTAATCATAAATAAATTTAAAATGGTCTAAAGGTTTAAATATAAGACTTGAGACAATGAAAATCTTAGAAAATACATAGGTTTCCAAGCAGTCCACACTGAGAGCTAGTCAATGAATGCAGATATAACAGGAAAGATGATGTACTGGACACTCTATACTATAAGACGTAAACCTTGATAGTGATAGGAGGATTAGTTTGTAAGACAAAAATTCTTTAAGAGAAAGAAATAGGAGGATTATGTCATGATGACAAAAATTTTAATTTACCAGAAATTAATTATAATTTTATTCCTCATGCACCTAAGCCAAGGCCTAAAACGTATTTTCAAAATGCTCATAATTATAAGACGAGAGAGAAATCTCAAAAATAAAGTACAAAATTAAAAAAATTCATTCTCTTTGTGAAAGTGTAGTACTCCACTGTATATAAATACCACATTTTCTTTATTCATTCATCTGTTGATGGACATATTGGCTGTTTCCAAGATTTAGCTATGATGAATTGTGCGGCTATAAAGACGGGTATGCACGTATCACTAACTCTTTCTGGAAGACGACCATAAGAGGAGTAGCAGGGTCAAATGAACCTCTAGGTCCAGTTTTTTGAGGAATCTTCATATTGTTGTCCATTGTGGTTGCACCAATTTATACTCCCACCAGTAATGGAGAAGAATTCCATTTTTCCCTGAAGCCTCACCAGCATTTGTTATTGGTTGATTTCTTGATGCTAATACTTCCTTCTGGCATGAGAAGGAATCTCACTGTAGTTTTAATTTGCATAGCAGTGAGAGAAAAGTAAGCAAGACAACACCCAATAAAATAGTAGCTGGATCGGAGTATCTTGGTCTCTGCCCATCCTGAGGTGTTGACCTCCCAGTCCCTCAGAGTGCATTACTATATTTGTCTCTGTTTCTTATTTCATCCTTTTGCCATACCCCTCCTATTGACAGGTGAGGACCTTGGTCAGGTTCCCACTGTACAGCAAACTTGTAATAATAAAAATAAACAAAACTTTAAAATAAATTATTCTGTTCTTTACAGAGCAATGAGACAAGAAAACCAGAATGAGCATTATTATTAAATAATCTTGCTAATTTTTATGAATTATATTTTACCTTAGTTTATTCTGTCTAATAATAGCATAGTTAAGTCAGCCTTTTTTTGTTTATATATATCCTATCTCTTTATTTACTATCCATTTGATTTAAGTGACTCTTTTATATCTTATATTTGCATCTTATAAATTTTTGAAATTCAATCTTGTAATGACTCCATCCTAATTAGTAAAATTATTCCATTAATTTATACCATTATACATATTGCTTGTGTAGTCAAAAGTTTAATTTTTGAGAGTTGTCCCTCACCCTGCTTCATTTTTACCTATTATGCCACCTTTGAAATTGCTTAATTTTTATTTGTTTATAATTTTTAAACTTTTAATGTTTTCTTTCTATTTGTGTAGGTGTTGTGTAAACATCACAGAATGAGTACAAAATTAATAAAAGTCTAAATTAACCCAAAACCAAACCATTTTCCCTCCAAAAGTAAGAATCCCTCCTGGCTTTCTGTTGTTTTTGACACATATTCTAAAACCTCTTCTTAATAAACCTCGGGATGCACCAATGTAGCTGAGATGCCTCTGGGTGTTTGGATTGCAGGTTTATAGCTTCAACAGTTAACCTGCTTCAGCTTGGTATTGTGGTTATCTCAGTTTAATACGGGACGCCAACTCCAACTGCATGATTTGATCAAGTCTTAACTTCAGACATCTCTTTCCGTAAGTATCTGAAACCGAAGTCTAAATTTAACTCAGTATTCAATTCTCCCTGCATTATATTAACTTCAGGGTTCCTGTGTCCACTTGCTTGTTCGGTACATGATTTTTTATAATTTTATTTCACTATCTTTACTATATGCTCAATTTTTTAATTTTGCTTAGAAGTATACATTTTAACTAGTTCACAGAAAGTGGGAGAAAGTTTCATTCAAATAATGACTATGTCCTTTACTGGAATCCAGCTCCACAAAGGAATATATATTGCCTATCTAATTTTTTCTTGAAAAGTCCACTGAGCATTTTAAAATAATAATTAAATTTATAACTTTCTCATATATTGGGGACCTGGCCTAGATTCCCAATCTCCCAAATGAGTGTATGGCAAAGGCTTAAGCAAATGGACAAGTGGTATGATTTTAGGGCTCCAGGAGGATCAAAGCCCCTGCAGAGTTCTTGACTTTGCGGCTGTCATGAGGGCTAAGACAAAGACCTCTCTCCGTTGCCCGTATTTATTATCATTAGCAGACAAAGAGAGGGGATACTGAGGAAAGCGTGGGGAATGAGCAGGACCTTGGGAGTCACTTCAAAGACTTCTCCAAGTAGTAAATTATGCCAATTAAGGAGAACTGTCTTATCTCCATGATGACATTTATGGTGGGAACAGGATTGCAGCTGCAGTCTCTACCTATTTACTTAAGACTGAGCCAGGTGTCTTCAGTGGTGATCTTATCCTGCCCTTTGAGGTACCTCTGACATCACAGATCACTACAGATCTCCTTCAGGACCAGTGATTCGTAGAGGTTCATTTACTATGAATCAGCTCCCATTGCCAGGCAGGGGGCCTAGGTCTTGGACAGGCTCACAGATAAACAGAAAGCCAATTAGTTAATTTCAAACCCTGCTCAAAGCATATACATACATATTCCCATTATGTAGGAAAGCCCAGCTGGACTCATCCTTGGCAGCTTATATTAAGCCTCAGTTCTTCTGGACGATCCTCTTTGCCAAGTGTGTCCACAATGATCCTTCCCTCTATCCTTCTCTCCTTCTCTTTTGCAACCTATGGATACTTCTAAAGTGCCCCACAATACAGTTATTAGAATAGGAACAAGGTCCTTTTGCACTACACTGTACACTCAGAGCAACTAGGAAAATGTGCTGCATAAATGCATCCAACATCCATCTTGGTAGCATTTTCTGCATTATGATACAGCTATGACAGAAACAAAGAACTTTTGTCTATTGTTTGCACTTGATGTTTGTAGTGACCTTGATGTTTGCACTAGTTTATAGTGACCTTTACTAAACATAAGGATCATATATTTCTGGAGAAAACTAGAAAGGAATGAATAATTGACAGTCACCAGAAAAGCACATTAATATGCATACAACTCCAATTTAATTAGGTTATTTAGGTTAAAGAATACCCTCATTTTAAATTTCCTATGAATTTATATGCTACTCAATTATATTGGATTTAAGATACTTCACAGTTGGAAGTGAAAATGTTAATTTATTTTGGAGCTTGTTCCTGTCATTCTTGAAGAAAGACAACACTTTTAAGTTTATTGTTTTGGCAATTCTTCTTGTCATAATAATTTCACGTGGTCCCTTATACACTTGTCTGTGAGTGATTCATCTTTAACTGAAACAATAGATTATAGTTTGATGGAAGAACACTTTTTTCAATCAGTTTTCACTTCATTTAAAAATATAGCTTTTATCCCTTATTACAAAGGAATTTACAATGTTTGAGGTTAAACACAAAGGCCTAATATAAAATACATCAATTGGAACTACCAGATTTTTAATTGAAAGTGTCATACTGAATTTTCACAATATGATAACATATTGATGCAAATATTCTCCAAAACTTTGCTGTCAATTCCCTAAAGAAATAGGTATGTTGTTTTCATTTATTGGTAAGATGTCTACAAATGTTATTAATATACGTTGTTAACTTGTTTAGTAATATGTTATGCTAGCACCATCCAAGAACTTTTGCTTTCTAAGAAATGAATTCTGGATTTGTATAGCTAGAGTGAAACCATAAGTTTGGACTTGCAAATCATAAAACCGTCCAAGGTTTAATTTAAATACATTGTGAGAAAACACTTAGTCATGCTTCTTGGATTTAAGAGGAAATTGAGTCTACTACTTACAACAAATAATAAACTGACTTTAATAAAGTGTAAGAATTTACCATTATGCATTTATTTGCTTCATCAGTGGAAATAGTACCATGCTATTTACATTTTAAGTTTTTAATCAAAAGTGCTGCAAATTTAAAAATAATTAGCAACAACTTTTAATTTGGTAGTAAGTACTTTCTGTCTTAAGCATTACTTCTCTGTTTTGCATTTAAACTTTATGAGAAGACCAAGCATGTTGATGAGAACAGAGAGTTGTATTTATGCTTGAATTAAAATTTATTCCCTTTATATTTCAGAATATACATGTTTTTCTAATAAAATATCTCAGTTTTGATTCTATAGGTAGGTCTAGTGCATACTTTTTTTGATTATGCGTACAATACTTATAAGTCTAAGTAAAATGTGTAATATTTATAACTAAGTAAAATGATGGCTCTTGGGTCATGTAGTTCACATTATTCAGATTCTAAGACAACTACTTTTCCACTCCTTCAAAGAATTAGTTATTATTCTGTATTTTTTATGATTCCCAATCATTATTGACTGCATACGTATGTATCCTCATTTTTGAAGAGGAACTCGTGAAAAATATGAAATGGAAGCTCCTCAATTTCTTCAAGAGCAACTTTTAACCATACTGCAAATCAGCTTCTTAGTCTTTGACAGCATCCAAACTGAATTTATTTAGTATTTATGGGTCTATTCAAATATCCCACTTCTCCTTGGCCCAGTTTTTGTAAGTTGTATTTTTCTAGAAATGAATATACACCATTTCCTCATGGCTTTACATTTCTTTATGCTGTTAAAGCTATTGGTCAGTATCACTGTTATTTCTATGTTGCTAAGTTTGTTTTGAATTGATGTTCTTGTTTTTGAAGTTCAGTAGTTGCCAGCACATCAAAGTGGAGTTTGATTTAAAGGAAATATTCGGCTTTAACATGAAGATTCATTTTCTGCAAGATTCATGTCATGGAAAATTCTTTGTCCTTAACTCTTCAAATATTGATTCTCTGTTGTATTTTTTGATTCTATTTAGAATTTCTGGTAGCCATTGGTAAGAATTTATCATGCTGTCTCCCAAGCTTTACTAATACATTTGACGTCTTCTAGTTCTTCACTTCTTTAACGCCTTTTTGTAAATGTCCACAGAATGACCTCTTCCATTTTAGTACGTGAATTCATTCTTTGGCTTTTCATAATAAATTTTATAATAATTTACTGGATATTTCTTTTCAAAAGATATCTGAGTTTTTATGTTTTTGTTGTTTTTATATATCAATTAAAATATTCTGTTAACTGAAGTTCTCACATATATTATTTTAATGTTACTTCAGCAGACTTTCTGGTATTTTGTTTCTCTGTTTTATCTTTCAGTATCTATTATTTTGGAGTTTCTTTTTCAGTAGCTTTATACATTTGAGAATGTTTCCAACCATAGTAGCAATCTTTTACTTCCTTTAAAAGGTGCTGATTTTGTGGTGGGGAAAGTACTTAGTGCCTTGGTGGACACATAATCCACATTCACACCAGCAGCATTAGTTCTGGGGACTCATTCTTTCCCCATCCAAGGTGATTGTCAAGGCAAATCTGCTTTCTTCCACTCAGTGTAGGTTGGTGGAATTTTTTTTTTCTAAGATTGTTTTCTGCTGAAGCAGACTTTTCAAGGGTACTGGTTTTATACCAAAATCTCAGCTACGCCTCTAACTTCCCAGGGAATTTGGCTTATGTGCTTTTTGTCCTGTTTTTCAGTTTCCTTTTGACTTTGGGGCCAAGAGGTTTCACTTATTTTCTGGAGTTCAGTTACACATTTTGAACAGTTTGTTATATTTGTCTTATCAAGGTATTTATAGTGGAAACATTGCAGATTATCTGTTTTGTTATCTTGATGTAATCTTAAGCACATGATGTTTTGTTCATTTGAGAGAATGATCATTATGGTTTGGTCACTTCAAGGGGATTTTTTTTTCTTCTGGATGTAAAAGGGAGCAAAATTCTTGTCTTCTGCATCACATTAAGCTTACACAGAAATTATCATTGCATGTACTAATCCATATAACTCTCAATATAAAAGTAGCATGAACAGAAAGTAGAATAAAAAGTAAAAAATAATATTTAAATGATAGAAGTGTATATATTCATTCATTAATACACCAAATTCTGCCAGATATATTATATGGATTTTTAAAGTCATTTTCAAGCTCCCCTTCCTCACAAGAAAGTAAAATTTATCACATGTATTTGAATAATTGTGTACCTGGAACATCACACAATATTTATAATAAATTATTTTTCATTTGAGAGTTAACATCAAACTAACTAATTTAAAATATAACACAAATTAATGAAACAGATACAAAGCAGAAAAATAAAAACAACTTGAGATTTATTTGAAGTCTGTATTTTTAATGATTTTTATTGGTACATTTTAGGTATATATAATGATCAAATTCATCATAGAGAATTTATACCTATCCATAATATAACTTGATTCTTTTTTTCCCATTCTGCTACACTTTTTTCAACCACTTCTCCCTTCCCCTTGTACAAAAGCTTTGTTTTCAATTTTTTCCTTCTTTTATAGTTTTTTATTTTTTTGCTTTTTACCTCTTTCCCTTCCCTTTTTCCCATTGTTTGTTCATTTCCACATACGAACATTTTCTTCCTATTTCACAGTACCTAATATACATCTTGTTCCTTATTTACACTTACATTTTTAATTTAAACATTGAGAAAACCAACTCAAATTTATCAAATTAATAAAGCATTAAGGAAAACTTGTTTACTGAAGGAAATGCTTATGATGAAATGATAGAGGCATAAATAGATTTTAAATCTGTATTGTCTTTATCTTGTAATATTTTATTTCACTAAAATTCTTGTATTTTTAGGCTCAGGGATTTACAAGTGTTTAAAGCTTTTGTTTTGGTATGCTTCAATTTCTAAATTTTTCAACAATAACTATGTATTATTTTTACTAGTAAGGAAGAACACTACATAATATAAAAAAGTCTCTGGGTGTTTTCCTAGTTTTGGACAATTTAGAATACATGGCTAGATTGCTTGTTTTCTAGAAATAAATTTTTGGTAGTGGCAGACTTATTTATTAACTTTCCCAATTA
>RJWM01030698.1:0-23019 GCA_004363535.1 Dasyprocta punctata
GGTGGGAGCAGACAATGGAAACTGTGGCCTGAGAGTGAATGTGGCGGTCTATCAGAAGCTGCAGGAGCCTGCATTGCAGAGGCCTGCACTGTGATTCCCACACTAAAGCTCAATATAAGCTTTCTGCTGCGTCTTTCCCTATCATTGACATTTCCAACTCATCAGGTCTTTCAGATTCTGTTGGCAGGACTACTTGCACACAACTTGAACCTAACACAGGGTCCATTTCTTTTCCAGATCTGACTCAACACTTGTAACCTTCTGAGTCACCCCATATGTGGTCTAGAGTAATTTTCCTAGGTGTAGAATAAGTTGCCCTCAGATCCCAAAAAAGATCTCCTGGCACTGTGCTCTCATCTTGTAGGGGATAAAAGATGTGTAATTTGCTTTGTTAATTTGGAGAGCTATCCCAACATGTTTCTAACCATTGGACTCCTAAAAACTTCACTAAGTGGCAGCTTCCTGAATCTTTGTAGAGGAATCTCCCACCCTCTGGAGAGTGTCAATATGCCACCAATGAAACAGATCACTGTGAGATTCTGTAGGATGCCTAGGTAGTCCAGATCCCCAGAAACTTAACATACTCCCAAGGGCAAATTGTAAACAAATATTAGCCATCCCACATGAATAAAAACTTTCTGATTCTTTTTCCTGACTGGGATTGAAAGGAATGATTCTGTCATACACTGAACATATACTATGTAGTTGAAACTTTTTACTGAAAACAGGCCAAACACGGGAAGAAACGTCACCAAGGAGGTTAACGAGGCAGTTTATTACACCACTGGGCTTTTGAATAGGGTTTCTTCAAAGAGCCAGAGCCCCATCCAGCAAGGTTTTGGGGTTTTATAAAGGGAAAGTGAGCAGGGAGGTACATAGGCAGATTTGCCGCATGTGATTGGAGGGCTGGGTGACATCATGGTCTACTGAAGGAGTTTATACATTTCAGGTTACATCCTAAGGCTATCAGTTATACAAAGCATGGGTTATACAAAAAGAAAGAAATGCCCTGTTACATTTTAAGTTACATTGTAAAGGCATCAGTTACACAAGGGCAACAAAGACAAGAGTTCGCACAGAGGAAGGAGTGTTCTGTTATCAGGCCTGCTGGATATGTCCACTTGGTCTTGGTGGGCATGCTGGGCAGGATTTTATATAAAATTTTAATTTTTCCCCTTTAAACTTACCAGTCTTCTCTAGTAGATAACCAGCTGTAGCATAGTAGCACTTCCAGGTTTCAGTGTCAACTCAGAATATGCACCCAGAAGTTTTTGAAATGTCTACACGTTTTCCTTTTCCCAGTGTATAATTACCCAGATAAATTGCCACAGGTCCCTTTGGGGAAGGAACTAGAAAATCATCAGAGGGTATATTTGTCATGTTACTTTTTTCCTAGAAGCACCACGTTCTATCATGGTTCCATGATTCACTGCAGGCCAAATATCTTGGTTACTCCTCAGACCTTGAAGATTGTTAAAATTATTGTGACCTCTTACACTAAAGCTCCTTATCCACAGGGGTATTAATAAGACCAGACCTTTTATTTTCCTACTAGGAACCTGAACTGCAGAGGAGAGTCATCACTAGGATGCTGGTGCCCTTCTTACCAGTGCTTTCCCTAATGGCCTGGGTGCAAGGTGTATCCTCTGGGCTCCCCCAAGGAATATAATCAACTGGTGTATTTTTGTGGCCTCACAGAATGTAGTCATTCATGATCATTCACTTTTCTCAACCTCCATTCTTTCTGCCATCTGCGAGGACAGCTCAAGCATTTCTACTTCACTCAACATTGGCTATAACTTTCTTCATACCTCTAAGAAGTACTCTATCCCCTAAGGTTCTTGTCAGGATGTTAAACCTTGTGCCCCAAATACTGTCCACAAGTCAATGAATTCTTGCTTATCCAATCTTATATTCTAGCCCCTTTGAAAGAAAAACACCCTAAAATACAACCTTGAGTATACTATGTTTCCTCTCCAATAAGTACTAGTTAATTCTTTCAGTTCTTAGAATATAACACCTTTTCTCCCACATCAGTCCCAGTACTTCAAATCCATTTTGTGCTTTATTGACATAACAGTTAGGAGATGAGTAGGGCTCCCGAGAGGACCAACTGTTGTCTTGTAGGAGAAGGGATTCTGCAACATCTATTAAAACACAAGTGCTAGCAATTACTAGAACAAGCCATGTCACTTCTGAAATTCTTACATTTAGGAGGTCTTCAGAGCCTTCATTCCCAGATGGATCCACACAGATGTCTGTAGTCCATATGTCAGAGTCCAAGGTTTCCCCAACAAGGACTTTGACCTTAGCGTAAGCCTCCCTGGAGTACAAGCTCCTAGTAGAAGAATCAAAGGCTTATTAATACTCCTGGGGATGATGAGGCTCTGGAGCTCAGCCATTCTATCAGAGCATCTCAGCATCCTCTCTTCACTGCAGTAATAACAGCTCTCATATTTAGACTTTATCTCTTTATATAAAAGGTCATCTGATTCTCATTATCCCTCTGCAGAGCATCATTTCAGTGTAGCAATAGCTGGCCAATTCTGCTGTCCTTACATGCATTGTTCTTCCCAAATCTTCTAAACAATTTAATTATTGGACTATTGAAAGCAATCTTTTTAACAATGAAGTTTCCCCAAATCAATTTCAGTGAAATCCTTAGCACCTGCACTACCACTGTGTGCCAGGGATAATCAGTGCTTCGTATACCACCCGAGGGGGAAAAATCTTTGCCCACTGGGCAATGAGCGAAGCATCTCAGATCACATTCTTCACACCACTTTTCTTGGATCATGTGGACCATCTAAGAAGCAGATGCTCAAATAAAATTAGATACCAAAGAGATTTTTGATGTAGATATTGTGAATTCCTGCAAGGAAAATTGAGATAGAATCAGAGAAGACTGGAAGAGCTATCAGAACATGATTCAGGTCTGACCCCTATAAAAGAAAAAAAGAAAAAAATGAAAGTCTATTAGGAAGAATCTTGGACTGCATGCAGTCATAAGAAATTTTTAGCAGGGCAATGGAAACCCTTCAAATTAAAGCAGCTGACAAAGGAGTCTTATATCTCATAGGAATGGGTCCTACTTTCCCTGCTGCAGTGACTCACTGGCTGAGAATCGTCCACGGAAAGTGTGATCTTAGTGAACACGCAGTGGATTCAGAGTGTGGCAGCAACAGTTGCCAATCATACCCTACAGTGAGAGATAGGAACACTCATTGTCATGGCCACCACAATACCTTGCAGAATTACTTTGAGATTTAGATAAAATAATATATACAACAGTTTGTATCTAGCAAATAGCAAGCACTTAACATATGTATTTTGTTAGTTGTTTAAGTTATTATTGATGGGAGGTGGTTCCTGCTCTGTCTCATTGAAAAGACACTATCTTATTGTCTTACATTTAGAAGCTACCTCGTTCTGGACATCTTCACGGTCAAGAACAATACAGATTCCTTCTATGTTGTTCACCAACTCTTAGCCTATATGACAGATCTTTTTATAAGTGAATGACACTATTCTAATAAGAATAGATCCCTTAGCTGGGCGTGGTGGCGTACGCCTTTAATCCCAGCACTCGGGAGGCTGAGGTAGGTGGAGCGTTGTGAGTTCGAGGCCGGCTTGGGCTACAACGCGAGCGCAAGGCCGGCCTGAGCTACGTAGTGCGACCCTGCCTCAAAAAAACCAGGTCTGGGAGTTTGGCTCAGTGCCTTAAGCGCCTGCCCTGGCAGGCGCGAGGTTGTGAGTTCAATCCCTGGTGCCACATAAAAAAAAAAAAAAATAGATCCCTTAAGCACTTTCCATATGCATCCAAAGATGTGAGTTTTCTGTTCTCAGGTTTTAAAGAACAATTTTTGATTAGTATAACAAAATCCAATATATTATACATCCAAAAATTACACTTCTATGTGAGGTCATTATTTGGCAGTATGTAAAAGTACCTTAAAAAGTATATAAAAATTGGCCAGGCATTGTAGTCCATGCCTGAATCCCAGCACTTGGTATCCTGAGCCAGAAGAATCATGGGATTGAGTCCAGCCTGGAACACAGAGTGAGATCCTGTCTCAAAAAAAAAGCATTAAACAAGTGCTCACATTGTCAGCTTTATGTCAATTGTGATAAAGCTGGAATTTTAAGAAGTTGCATTTAGCTACAGAATTCATGGAGATTTATATCACAAACTCAAGGAAGCTAATTTGGAATTTATTGACAGCAGAAATAAGGTCATGAAGATCAGAAGAAAGAAGAAAGAAAATGAGAAACATTCAGTAGGAAAAATTATCAGACATTAGTAATTAATTTACTCTTGTAGATAAGGAAGAGAAATGAAATAAAAAGAAATAAAAAGCTCCCAGGTCCTAAGAAAGGTGGCCCAGAGGAGACATGTAGAGGACAGAAGATTTTTAGTTTTTTTATCAGTATATGTTTGTGATACATAACAATTATATTCATCTTAGGGAATTTATATATATACATGTTACATGTTAACCATTTTTAGTTCCTCTCCTATCATGGCTTGTATATAAGTGTCCCCCTAAAGCCTCATGTGCTCACAGGTGAGGCTTTTCACAGCTGGCTTGATCTAAGGTGTGTGATACTGGGACTAGGGGTGTGTGGCACTAAATTAGTCCACTGATTGGTTTAGCATAGCTCTGGGTGTGGATAATGGGAAGGCCTACCCTGGGTGTGGGTGGCACTACCCAAAAGGCTTGTAGCTTGGATGAGGAAAAGGGGAAAGGATGGCTTGCTTCACTGCTTGGGGCTTGTTACCTCCTACCTGCCCTGCCATGAACTGTTTTTCCTCTGTGATGCCCCCCTACCACGCCACCCTGCCTAGGAGTTACCCAACTATGGACTGAAACCACTATAAACTATGAGCCAAGATAAACCTTTCCTCCTTTAACTTGTGGGTATCAGGTATTCGGTCTCAGAAACAAGAAAAGTAACTAACAAAGGAGAGAGAACAACGCTTTATGTGACAGGGAACAAGAAAGAAGTGGGGGTAGCTTGCCCATTAACTGCACAGTAGACAAGAAAGACATGGCATATTTATACAATGGAAAGTTACTCAGCTATAAAGAAAGATAACCTCCAGGCTCTTGTAGGTAAACGGATACAATTTAAGATCATGCTCATGGATGAAATGATCCAGAGTCACGTGGATGAACATCATGTTGTCTCCCTAGTACAAAAAATGCAGTGGCCATTGTTAATCTATTATCGTGATTTGAATCCCGTATTGTTTTCATTGTTCTGTTTAGTTTGGTTTTATTCTGTTTTAGTTTGTCTAATTTTATTATATTTGATGTCATGGACAGCTATTTCAAAGATAACAAGAGGTATTATGGTAGCCATTATTGATTTCCTTTTATCATTTTTTTAAGTCATGTACCATATTCATTGTTTTGATTGACTCTGTTCTGTTTTATTTTGTTTGGTTTTATTCTCTTCAAAACAAAAAAAAAATTTTAAAAAGAAAAAGAAAAAAAAGAAAAGTAACTAAGACACCTCTCCCCATAAGTTTTTTAAAATCTTCTCATTAATTGCTTTCTCCTCTTCTTTTACAAATAGCAAGCCTGTCCTCTGGAAAGCAACCCCTACCCCATTCCACATGGTTCTATTGCCAGTTACAGAGTCAGACGGTGGGCGTGAGACCCAGTTCTAGCAAATTATAGAGTCCCATCCTTCCAGCCCCAGTGGATGACCTGTGACTGGGCACCTGACCAAAGTCATTCCACTCGACCACCTACCCTTAGATTTTGTATGAAATGTGGGGGAGAAATTACTTGTCTGCCCTCTGGGGCTGCTGAGCTACGATGACATAATCTTGAAACTGTCCCATGTATTTGCTAACCATGTTCCTATCATCATCTTGTATGCAAAAAGCCAAGTTGCAGTAGGAATGAAACGAATGACTCAGGAAGCAAAAGCAGACCTAAGAGGTGGCATTGTTTTTGAGAAATCTATACTTGGCTCACCCTTTGACCTCCAATTACATAAACTATATTTCAATTTATTTTCCTTCACTTAGATTTGTTTGAACTGAACGTCTGTCATTTGTAAATGAAAGAGCACTCAGATACCTAGGGAGTGAATTGATTTGATGAATTAAGTTGAAGCAGTGGGAGGAATATTAAATGTAATCAGTGGAAGAATAAGAAAGTCTATATTTTCAAACCAACATATAGTCATAAACAGTACATGAAACCATATATACATCTCTATGATCTCATATGTCTATATGTTAAAAGAGTATTATATAAAGAACATGGCAATGTTTGCAAATTTGAATTTCAGCACTGAACAATTCTGTCATCTTGGGCAATATAATAATGACAGCTATTAGCACATATTTTATGTCAAGCATATGCTAATAGCTTTGTGTGTATTATGATATTTAATCACCATTTTACAGTTGAAAAGGACACTGAGTCAGAAATATTAAGAAACCATCCCTGAAGACACTTGGTCAACTAAAGGCAGATTGGCAGCCTGGAGTACAGAACTCATCCCCTGTAGATCACATGGCTTTACTACTGTATTATAAAGCCTCCCTTGTGGTCAATTTATGGCTATTACATGAAGCTAAAATGCTTTTAAAATCCACAGATGTCATCTGACTAGCATTCATAATTCCTCTACTCACTGGAGTTCTTGAAAACTATTGAATGAATATAAATATCTGCTTCTCAGATACTAAAAATTCTGGTTACATTTTATACCTTTGAGAGCTAGAATGTGGAACTTCAACTCCCTCCTAAATCTAGTACTATTTTGCACAGGCAGCAAAAACTGACTTAATATAAACGGTAAATCCTGTGTAAAGGTACAAGAAACACAAAGGTCTGCAGGTTTATAGTTATCTCCTGAGGGATTTATTCCTTCTTTTTCATTAGAATCTCTCACCACCCCTAGAAGCCTGGAAAATAGTTCCTTTTCCCGACCCTTCACAATCATATTGACTAGGGTATCTAAAACAATTTATATGAAATAGGGGGAAAAAAAACCAGAGACATGCTAAGGTTTTTGATAGGCAGATTAAGAAAAAACTTATCATTTTCCCTCCTTTCTCCAACATATTTAGTATAAGTCACCACTGTCATTTATAATTTCAAAAGAGACATTTTTCTTTCAAGAATCCATTAGGCATGTGAAAAGCCTAGGCTAAGTGCAAAGTGTCTGCCTATTCCCTCTAATACGAACATTTATCATGTGGTTAGATGTCAGAATGCATCTCAGAATTTCCCATTACCTCCCAGAACCAGAAGAAACTACTTTCCACCACCACATGCTCCACTGAAATGGTTCTTTCCCAGTCCCCAGAAACACCCTCATCGCCTAATCCAATGAACACATTTCAATGGTCATCATTCCGGAACTCAGCAACAGTTCCTGAGTTGTTTACCTCTTGCTCTCTTCTCCTGCCTTACTCTGGCTCCTTGTTCTTTCCATCTACCAGTTTTCTGTTCTTCTGCTTCTTTCTTCTTCAGCTCACACACTCCTACACTCTCTAAGACTTCCCTCCTTTTCTTGTCTCCTTCAAAGTGTTTGTTTCTTGGATTTCTTCAGATTATTTCTAACTACTCTCCCTAAATGAACTCGGCTATGTCCCTGACCTCAAGAACCACACTGACTCTCCCAAATCTATTTCCAGCCTGATCATTCTGTGTACTCCCTATTCAGATTTTCTTCATTTCTATCTGAATGTCCCACAGGCCTCTCAAATCTAACATTAATTTCTCACAAGCTGTTAGACCTGCTTCAGTCCATGTCTCCGTAAACGGCCCCATAGCCCTTAGTCACCTCTTTATGGCCTTGAGCTGTAATTTTAGTCTCTCTTTTCTCTCCTGCACCTCACCAGTACTTCACTTATCTAAACTTTTATTCACCTTGCTTCAATTTTTTGCCAACTGTACAAGAGATACCTCTCCTATATGTTCCTATGACACCTTAAATTTCCCCTCTGATAGTTTATTGTTATATAGTATTGTAATCACCAGGTTACTTGCCTGTATCTTTCAGACCCCAAGCAGGAACCTTATATAAATTTTCATTGTTATATCCTTAATATCTAACACAAACCCTGGAACACAACAAGTACTCAATAAATATTTGCTGAAGGAGTGAACAAATGGATCCCGAAGTCTTCTGCTAGATTCAACATTTAGAAATGTTCACGGTTCAATAAAAGTTGTTACAGTTACATTCCATTTTACTCCCTAAATTATTTACTTAATATGTTCCCTTATTTTTATCTACAATGCCATTATTTCAGTTCAGACTTCAAATCTTTGTTTCTTTGTTTTGAGACAAGGTCTCACTATGTATTTCAGGCTAGCTTTGAACTCACTATGTAGCCCAGACTGGTCTCAAACTTTCAGTGATCCTCCTGCCTCAGCCTCCCAAGTGCTGGGATTACAAGTGAGAGCCACCATGCCCAGCTTCATTTCTTGACTTGGTCTCTGCATTAGTTTCCTGATTCAAATCTCAATCCCCCTACTCTATTCCCCACACAGATTCCACAATGAGTTTTCAAATATCAAATTAGGTTATATTACTCCCAAACTGAAAGGCATCCATGAGTTCACTAGAGCCTGTGGAACAGTTCAAAATCTGAGCATGAAATAACAAATCTCAATGCTTCGGCTCCTGCCTCTTCTTCAGCAACATCGCTCCCCATTCCCCACAGGCACCTGCCTCACCCTGTTACTGGTCCCTTCACCACGTGCTCGCCCCATCTACTCTGGCCCACTCCTGTTAGTCCAGCAAAATGTGTGCTGACCACTTGTAATGTGCCAGGTAATGTCCTAGGAATAGGGAATACAAATGAATAAAAGGAAAAAATTGCTATCCTCCTCTCTCTCCTCAAATGCCACTTTGAGCAGAAGGCCTTAATTGAACAGAATTCTACAGAATTTTAAGAATATCCTTATGATATGCTATCACATCATGCTATAGTTATTGATCGTGCTTAAATGCAGTGGTGCTGTAGGTTTTAGGTACACTGAAGCTTACACAATTTGATTGTGTGGGGGAGAGAGGGCTTCTTTAAAGGAAAATATGACAACATAATATTACTCAACCTCTCCCAGGGCCTTGGGAGGTGACTGTGCAAGTAATTTCATGGTAAGTCCTCTCTTACTTACCTGTGTATCCCAGTAGAGTGTGAAATTTTCGTTTCTGAACTCCCACTCTAGCCATATTCCATGCTAGCTCAGAGAATCCTTCTTCTGAGGGCTATAGTCTTTGCTTACTGCTTTCCTACAAAGTCTACTACAGAACAAGAACTCTGCCCAGACGCTGGTCTAGCTGTCTTCTCCTCGGGGTAACAAAGTCCTGGAGAGTACTCTTGAACTAATGGACCACCAATTCTGACACTTCATTCCAATTTTTGCAGCTTTTGTGATAAGTAGGAATGCTTTTAGAGAACCACTCACTGAAACTCCAGGGATTTACACAACACTTCATTTAGTTCTCAGTCTATTCCCATAAGGTACAGAAACCCTTAAAGCAGATTAAGAACATGTACGAGTGCTCCCAGCTCACTATAGGATTTTAAAACTGTTTAAACCTTGGGCTGTCACATGTACAAATCAGACACAGAGTCCAGACTTAGAAAATTTTTCTAGCTTCCCCAATCAGTCTATATAAGCCTTTCAGGCTACCTACGTCTACAGTTTTCTTGGTCCAAAATTACTTTGTCTGATTCCTTTGGAAGTATATATTCTATTGATACAAATATTTCTTAAGCTGCCCAAAGTCATAGAATCAAAAAAATTTTAGGGTAAGAAGGAATAGCTATTGCCTTGGCCTATCTATTATATACAGGATATTATAAGGACTACAAAGAAAAGAAAGCCAAGTTCCCAAACACAATATGAAAAAGTCTTTTCATGGTCAAAATTTTCTTACCAATGCTATGAAATTTTCCTTCTTGCTCCAGCTATGAGCATTTGATTTTTCTTGGGTTTTACTGGGACTTTAAATCAATCCTATTAATAAGTCACAGGCAGCCGGTCGTGGTGGTGCACGCCTTTAATCCCAGCGCTCAGGAGGCTGAGGTAGGAGGAGCATAGTGAGTTCAAGGCCAGCTTGGGCTACAACGCGAGCGCAAGGCCGGCCTGAGCTACACAGTGTGACCCTGCCTCAAAAAAGTAGGGCTGGGAGTCCTGCTCAGTGGTTTAAGCGCCTGTCTGGTAGGCGTGAGGCTGTGAGTTCAATCCCCAGTGCTGCAAAAAAAAATTAAATAAACAAATAAGTCACAGGCTTCTAGCACAGAAATAACTGCAGACCAAATAGCACTCTTTATCACCTCCTCTCTAAAGTGGTAGACACACTCAAACAGAGAAAGCTGCCTTCTTAATATCTTAAAAGTAGGCAGCATATTCTAGAAATTAGCTAAATTTCATTAGCTAGAAGCTAAGCAACTGAGCTCTAAGGAATAGCCACGGTCTTCCATTGCATTAGCATAACTGCTTAACTTTTGAGTCTCACACTGAGAGTAATTCAGTTTTGTGACAAAGAATTTAAGGACATAAAAAGCATCATCTACCAAATATTTATATTTGTGCTTTTCTGCACTAATTAAATCTTAGGCATTGGATATAAAACTCAGTTCCTGCCTTTGAGAAACTCATGGTCTAGTGAAAGAGACAGAAGTACAACAAATAATGATACTACAAAATAGTAGAGATGATGACAGAGATAATCACAGGATATTTATAAATCCAGAGGAGAGGCACTAGCCTAGCTGGTGTGGAATAAATAATTTCTGGTTTACCTTTATTTTAATTTAATTTAATTTTATTTCAAAGATAAAAAACACAGAAAAAAACAAACAATAAAAACCCAACACAATAGCGGTATATCATTTCAAAACATGACAGGAATTTAACAATGGTTGTTATACTGCATATTGCTATCTTCAAAAGAGATGCTCAGAGCCGGGTGTGGTGGCGCACGCCTTTAATCCCAGCACTCGGGAGGCTGAGGTAGGCGGAGCGTTGTGAGTTCGAGGCCGGCTTGGGCTACAACACGGCGCAAGGCCGGCCTGAGCTACATAGTGCGACCCTGCCTCAAAAAAAACCAGGGCTGGGAGTTTGGCTCAGTGGCTTAAGCGCCTACCCTGGCAGGCGCGAGGCTGTGAGTTCAATCCCCGGTGCCGCAAAAAAAAAAAAAAAAAAAAAAAAAAAAAAAGAGATGCTCAGATTACCAGATATAAGCATTTAAAATTGACCAAACAGTTCAAACACTAACTGTACTTTTCCATGAACTAAAAGAATTAGCAGTACAGTTATCTTAGCTATCTTGTGTATATTCATACAAATTTATATTTTTTCTTTATCTATAAAAAGAAGGTAAGTTTTAGACACAAAACTGTGAGGCAAGGTAAAGCAGGGTGCATGTGTCAGTCAGATTACCAATCAAAGGCAGAAAATGATAGCCAGACATGGTGGCACATGTCTGTAACCACAGCTACCTGGGAGGTGGAGGCAGGAGGATTACAATATCAAGGCCAGTCTGGGCAAATTATGAGACTCTGCCTCAAAATAAAATAGAAAGGGGTTGGGTTGTAGCTCAGTACTATAGCAGTCACCTAGCATGAATGAGACCCTGGGCTCAGGCCCTAGCACCACACACACACACACACACACACACACACACACACACACAAGAAAGAAAGAAAGAAACAAAAGAAAAGAAAAGAAACAAATCTGACTGGCTTTAGTTAAAAAAAAGGGAACTTTTTGCTTGAGTACTTTGTAACTGAGAGAATTCCTGGGAAGACTAAAGATGGACCACTAAAAAATGAAAAGGAACAAAGGGATACTATTCAGGATAAAGACAGTCAAAATCACTCCAGAAAACCAGGCTAATGAAGATGCTGCTGCTGCTACTATTAAGCCCTGGATCCTCCAGTTGACATTGGCAGTGCTGCTATACTGGACACTGGATGCTGGTACTGGACACCGGATGCTGGTATTGGACAATGGGATGCCCAGAGTAAGACACTTGCAGCTCCACTAGCAACCTTTAAGTCTCATAAAATGACTAGGTGTGGTGGTGTATGCCTATAATCTCAGCACTCTGGGAAGCTGAGACAGGTGCATCACAAGTTTGAGCCCAGCCTGGGCAACAGTGTAATAAGACCCTGTTATAAAATTTTAAAAAAAGAAAATTGGAGATGCAGTTCAGTATGAAGGCCCTGGTTTTAATCCCTAGTACCACGAACAAACAAAAAGGACATAAAACAAGCAACTGCTGAACCATTTGGGAAGGAGGTTCTAAAGCTAACAGGTGAAAAAGAAGCATCATAGCTAGATTCCAAGAAGCTGGAAAGGCAAGACGAAACAGATAGGTAAATACCTCTATTGAAAAAGAATGATCCCAAATCAATAAAGTAAGCTTTAAATTTAAGAAATTAGGAAAAAATGAGCAAACAGCCTAAAGCAAGCAGAAAAAAGGAAACAACAGAAATCAATGAAATAGAAAACAGAAAATAACTAATTACATCAATAAAGCCACAGGTTGGTTTTTTGACAAGATAACAAAATTGACAAACCTTTAGGTAAACTCACCAAAAAACAAACAAACAAACAAAAAAACACACAAATTACTGAAGCAGAAATAAAAGAACAGACTTAACTACCAATTTTAGAGAAATGAAAAGGGTTATAAGCTAGATGTGGGGACGTGTGCCTCATTTACTCAGGGCGCTGTGGCAGAAGGATCACTTGAGTCCGGGAGTTTGAGAGCAGCCTGGGCAACACAGCAACACCCTGTCTCAAAAAAAAAAGGATTATATTTTTTACTATGAATATAACTTTACGCCAATAATTTGGGTAACTTACAAAAAACAGACAAATTTCAAGAAAGTCACTAATTACCAAAACCAACTTAAGAAGAAAAGGAAATTTTGAAGGCCTGTAATGCTTTCATTTGTTTTTATCGGTTTTATACTATTGTGTTTTGTTTGAATTCATTGTATGTGAAGATATGGACAACTATTTTGAAGAAAACAAGAGATGTTATGGTAGCCACTGTTGATTTCCTGTTCACTTGTTTTGAAATCCTGTGTTGCTTGCATTGTTTTGTCCTGATCTGCTTTCTTCTGTTCTGTTTTGTTTTATACTCTAAATAAAATTAAAAAGAAAAAGAAGCAGAAGAAGAAAAGGAAAATCTGAATAGATCCATAACAAGTGAAGAAATTTAAATGGAACTTAGAATCTCTCCATAGATAAAAACCCAGCCTACATAACTTCAACAGTGAATGCTACCAAAACTTAAAGAATAATACCAATTTTTCAAAAGCACATCAAGAAAATAGTAGAATCACTTCCTAACTCATTTTAAGTCAGTATTACTGTGATGCAAATGCTAGACAAAGACATCAAAAGAAAAAAATCATAAACGGTTGTCCTTCATTAATAGACACAAAATTTTCAAAACTACTAGAAACTGAATCCGGCAAAATCTAAAAAGAATTAAGCAACATGAACATAGCTGTCTTTTATCAGGTTTTGGAAGTGCTCTTCTATGCCTAGTTAGTTGAAATTTGTTTTTCATGAACTGGTATTGGAGTTTGTTGAATGCTTCCCCATTTATTGAGATAACCATATGATTTTTGTTCTTTATTCTGTTAACACAACATATTACACAGATTGATTTTTATGTATTAAATCAGCATTGCATTTCTGAGATAAATTCCACATATAATACAAATATTAAAAGGATAAAGAGAAAATATTAGAAAAATTACAGATGACTTTCAACCTTCAATAGGATTACATTCACCATAATTTAGAAATTTTGGTTAAGTGGAAATGCATTTAATTCACCTAAACTACTGAACATAATGGCTTAGAAATACAGTCACAAAGCTGGGCGTGGGGGCGCACCCCTATAATCCCAGCACTTGGGACGCTGAGGCAGGAGGATCATTGCTAGTTTGAGACCAGCCTGGCCTACAAAGCAAGTTCAAGGCCAGCCTGAACTACATAGTGAGACCCTGTCTCAAAAAATAAGGCCGGGGGTTTAGCTCTGTGGCATAAGTTCCTGCCTGGCCAGCGCAAGTTTGTGAGTTCATTCCTGGTACCAAAAAAAAAAAAAAAAAAAAAAAAAAAGAAAAGAAAAGAAAGAAAGAAAGAAAGAAAAATACAGTTATGCTGTAGTTTATCAGTCATTTCTCTTTGTGACTGTGATCAAATGGCTGATTGGGAAACAACTGCCACTGCCAAGTACTGCAAGTGACTATTACCAGCCCAAGAAATGGTCAAAATTTGAGGTACAGTTTCTACAAAAAGAATATATATATATATATATATATATATATATATATATATACACACATACATGTATATCACAGTCATAAAGTTGAAAAATTGTAAGTTGAACCATTCTAAGTTGGGGACCATCTATATATGCCCCATTATATCAGTTTCCTATTGCTGCTTACTAACATAAGCATAGCAGCTTCACACAATATACTTATTGCATACTTCCTGTGGGTCAAAATCTTATACATGACTTAGTTGAATGTTAGTTTAGGGTCTCATGAGGCTATAATTAAAGTGCTCACTGCGCTACATTCTCATTTAGGGGTTTGACTAGCATGGTAGGCAGAGTAATAGTCCACCGAAGATGCCAGTGTCCTCATCTCTGGAACCTGTGGGTATACTACCTTCTGTAGGAAAAGTGACTATATAGTCATCTTTCCATTACTATAATGAATACCTCAGTCAATTTTCTTTTTTTTCGGCATCGGGGATTGAACTCACAACCACATGCCTGTCAGACAGGCACTTAAGTCACTGAGCCAAACTCCCGGCCCTGGTTTTTTGAGGCAGGGTTGCACTGTGTAGCTCAGGCTGGCCTTGCGCTCGCGTTGTAGCCCAAGCCGGCCTCGAACTCACAACGCTCCCCCTACCTCAGCCTCCCGAGTGCTGGGATTAAAGGCGTGCACCAACACACCCGCACCTCAGTCAATTTACAAAGATAAAAGATTTATTTTATTTTGGCTCACAGTTTTGCAGTTTCAGTCCATGACCCCTCCTGTACATAAAATTTATCCTCATATTTTTAGGATAAAATTGAATGTACTTGGTGTGTACTTCCATGCCAGTTAATCTTAATTGTCAGCTTGACTGGATTAAAAGACTCCTGGAGAAGTGATTAGATAACGGGGGCACTGTACTCATCTGTGGATTAATCTGGTGTTCATAGCTGGACATGCTGTTAGGAGATGGGGCCCTGTCGGAGATGGGTCATGGGTGGCGTCCCTTTGGGACAGACACATCTCTCGCTGGCATGCTTCTCCTGTGCTCAGCATGAAGTGACCAGCTTAGCTCCACCCTCCCATCATGATGTTTCTGCTTTGGAACCAGGTGACCATGGGCTAAAACTGCTGAACAAACTTCTTCTTCTTTATGTTTCAGGTTTTTTGTCTCAGCAATGAGAAAGCTGACCAATACTTTCTACCCTACATGCTACTATCCCTGTACTACTCAAGCTGCTCTTTAGTTCACTCTCTGTACTCTATCCAAAGTGGGTTCCTTTGATTCTTTGAAAGTATGACACCATATTCAAAGATTGCCACTTGTTCACACATCCTATTTTCTCTCCTTGTAACATCACCAACCTCATTTCCAGGATGTCTCTGTCTTCCTTCTGCTAGTTAACTGCCATTTATCACTCAGCTTAAATATCAGTTTTAAGGGACTTTTCCTTGATTTCTCAGACTAAATAAAAACTCCATGTTATGTACCTTTATAGAAACTCCTTATTAATTTCTCCTTAATGACACTTAATTCCACTATGATTACACATTGGAGTATAACTTAAGTAATGTCACTTCAAACAAACTGCAAACTCCCTAAAGCAGATTTATCTTTTGCTAATTTTCCATCAGAATATAGTATAGCACATAAATATTTGTGACACGAATATATAAAAATACACACATCTTCTCTCTCTGCTACAATTTAATGGAGGGCTTAGTTTTGTGGTTGTTTTTTGTTAAATATTTCTAATTTTATAGTCATTGGTAAATAATGTGTAAGTACTAACCCTGTAGTTTGTATCTCCAAACCCAATATATAAACAACCCCTATATTTTTCAGGGAGTACAATTAAATTTCATGACTAATGGTAACTCAAAATAAGAAAAAAAAATGACCTAAGTGTCCAGAGTTAGCAAGTCATCATTGGGAAATAGCCAACAAAATGGCAATAGTCCCAAAATTCTAAAGTTCTCCAGGTGATTTTCTTTTGTTTAGCCTGAGAGAGATCTGTCCCTACTTTCATGTCATTTTTCCCACTATCTTACAAAATATCACTAAAAGATTTCCTTATGGGTTTAATTCGTAAACCTTAATTATAATACTACCTTAATAGGAGTTCTAGAATATATATAAATGAATCCGAGTATCTTTTAGTTTTATTTATTCCTTTAAAAGTCATTCACTGAGCATGCATATACATGTAATACTGAGGAGTATTAGTAATAAAACATAAAGATGGTACCTAAACATGAGATTGAGTATTTTTGTGTTGACTCAAATCTAGACTGAACTATTTAGTTAATATGTGACCTCAGGCAAAATACTTAATTTCTGTGAGTCCTAATTCCTCATGTATAAAATCAGACTAATTCCTACTCTGATGATGACTTTGATAATCACATAAATTAAATTACTATTTACATATATCACATATGTACTAAATCACATATAGACACTACACATAGTATATATTACAAAAATCTGTTAAATAATAAGCATACAGAATTAAACTTGTCATGATAATCCATAATGTTAACTAATGTTTATTTACTAAGGGCTTGCTGCGTGGCACTATTATCAATGTCTTATATACTTTCACTCAATCCTTAAAAGTCCACAGGAAAAGAAATTTCATGATTCCCATTTTATTGACTATAACAATAAGTCTTAGAACATTTCAGCAACTTGTCATGCGTATACACAGATAGTGACAGAGACAAGTAAGGGACCTCGGGACTCTGTCTTTGGAGCCAATTCACTTAACCTCTAATTATACTAAATGTTTAATTGACAAAAGAAGCACATTAAGATTTAACTATTATAGATTAAGACTTTTTTACAACAATGGTAGGAAGAGTTTAAGTTAGCATGTCGAGAGGAAATAATTTCATCTTTCAGCCAGAGTAGGGGAGTTTAAATTGTATCTTGAAGAATAACCAGTTCTTCCCATGTACGAAGGAAGGGGGAGAATTCTGTGGAAAGACACGAAGACGAGAAGGGAAGCACTGTTTGTATGCAAGCGTGCCCCCTCATGGACAGGACAAAGAGTGTAAGGAGCATGGGGGAATAGTGAGAGAAATAGTGGAAAAGGAATTCATAAAGCTTTGCTTTGCCATCCTGGTCTTGTGTGAGTTTTACACAATCAAGATTTTTTCTGCTTTACATGTATATCTTTTCATTTTTAGAAGAGGCACTAGACATAGTAATTAAACACAAATACCTTCAAATCTTTAGTGGAAACTGAATTAGTCCTAACAGGGAATAAATGCTTGAACAATGGCATTTAAGTCCCAGGAAGGAGCCAGAAAGAAAGACCAAATATTTACCTTTCAAAAGTTCCTAGGTCAGCTATAAAGCAAAGAGTAAGAAAAGAAAGTGCAATAATACTTTACAAATTATACATTACTGCAAAAACATCAATTCAATTAAATGAATTGTGTTTATTGAGTGTTGCTGGAGCAATTTCTATCTCATATGAGCCAAGCATTGAAGGAAGGAATTGCATTTTTAAATGAGTAAATGCTCAGATTATTCCAGTAAGAATACTTATTCTATTCTTTTTTAATAATTTAATTTTCAATATTTCCTGTATCATAACCATGCTAAAAGTTAAACTGAATTATTTATGAGAATAGACTGTCCTTTAACAAAAGGCAATAGCGTGCAATGCCTGTAGACCAGCATATTGAATCAAGCAAGCTCAGTGACCTGAATAAACTCTGGGCATGCTTACAAGCATGCCTTGTCTGGCACATAGTCACTTTTGTTTTCAAGAGATTCTGTATAAGAGTCCAAAGAGGTTATATGCTAGTTCAGATAGAAAATAACAGCAAGTACAAATTATTCTTTTTTGGGTGGGGTACCAGAAATCGAACTCAGGACCTTGTGCTTGCCTGGCAGGTACTGTGTTGCTAAGCTATATCTCCAACATGAGAACAAATTCTTCTTCTTCTTCTTCTTCTTTTTTTTTTTTTTTTTTTTTTTTTTTTTTTTTTTTTTTTTTTTTTTTTTTTTTTTTTTTTTTTTTTTGTCTTTTTGAGACAGGGTCCTGCTATGGCAGTTCAGGATGGCCTTGAACTCATTTCGTAGCCCAGGCTGGTTTCAAACTCGTAACGATCCTCCTGCTTCAGCCTCCCAAGTGCTGGGATTATAGGCATGTGCCACCATGTCTGGCACAAATTATTCTTGGTGAGAGAAAATATTTTATAAGCAACAGAGTGTTTATACTTGTGTTGGTTATTATAATGCTGAACAGTTCTGTATTTACTGTTCGAGAACTTGTCCTGTGTATCAATTCTTATTAATACATGCAAAATTGTTGAAGAAAGGATTTATTACTTATAATTTCATCATTATTAAATTCAACACATTTATTATTAATCAATAGTAATGAATATGTTGTTAAAGGGATAAACCTAATTTTTAAGGAGAACATAAATATAGTTATTGATTTAAACTTATTTTGAAACATATTTCAGTTACTTTTACGTAGATGTAGAATACTTACCTACAAAATCAGCAGATAACACTGATTAAATTCAGGGTATGAACAGTGATTAATGCTTAAAAATAAATTTTGAAGTATTATATAATATAACATAATTCATCAAGTTGAAGTGCAAAGCCTAAGTTTTCAGCATGTGCTTAAAATCATTCTGAGAAATCTGACTTTTAAAGTAATCCAAAATATTAGTAAGTTATAGTTGACTATATATTTAATATCTGAGATAAAAATACTGAGTTTAGCATAATAAAGACAACATAAACTGGAGTCATGAAGAGCTGTATTAGAATTCTTGTTTCTTAGCCACTCTTTCTGTGATTTCATTGCATTATCTGTAATATTGTGGGAGCTAAAAATTAACATTCAAAGATGGTAAGAAAATGACTTTTCGTACCAGATGCGACTAAGTATCACTTTCCTTCCTTACTTCACACTTAGGAACCAATGTTGAACCAGATTCAGAGTGCACATCTGTATTCCTGGCTACTCCAAAGACTGAGGCAGGAGAATCCCAAGTTCAAGGCCAGCCCAGGCAACTTAGTGTGGCCCTGTCTCAAAATAAAAAATAAAAAGTGCTGGTGAAATAGCTCAGTGGTAGACCATGTGCCTGGTATGTATGAGGCCCTATGTAGTCACCAGAACCACAGGAAGAAGAAAAAAAAATAGTTATAAACTAATAGTGTAAGTATCAAAAGAAATACCAGGTACATTGATCTCTGTTGTGACCAACATATTCAGATAAAAGTTGTAAAAGTTAATAAGTATAGAATATACTGAGAAAGGTATAAAAGAGCTGAAGTAGAAAACTAGGATTTCTGAAAAACAGGCTTATGATGAGTGGGTACATACGTTGACAATTTCTCACTTGAAAAAGAAGTTGATAGAAGCATGCCTATAACCGACAAATTTCAGGAAGACAGCCATGTAGATGGCCGATTAAGTTTACAGAACTCCACAAAGAAGGACCAATATTGCCTCAAGGCTCCTGGGAATTAGTTCTGTGACAATGATAGACAAACAAAGATGCAATAGATTGTCTACAGAATGAATAACTTTTCCTGAGAGTTTTCAAATATCAGCTAGGAAATTATCTTTCAGGATGGCATTAAGTATAAAATTGGAATAGGTTAATTCTAAGATCTTTTTCATTTATAAAATCTTGTGTTTCTACCAAGAGCTAATTTAGATTATGATAAAAACAAATTATGAATTCAGAAAGGAGTACTGAGTTTTTATTTTATTGTTTATAGATCATTAACAAAGTTTTAAAAAATTAATTCATGAGATTCATGACTTGACTTATGAATTAGTACTTTGCGTCTCATTGCTTAGTTTTTGCCTACTGTCACAAAGATTTTTCACTCTAAATTACAAGCTTGAATATTTTCTAATCTGATGTTTTTGTCAACTATCCTTACTATATTCTCTGTACTAGTTCAGTCTTCCCATTACTGAGATATGAACTAATGTGTAAACACCAAACAACCACAATTTCATGAGAAAGGTTTAATCTGACTCCTGGTTTCAAGGTATTCAGTCTATGGTTGGCTGGCTCAAAGAAACATCACATTAGAAGGGTATGGGGGGAGCAAAGATGTTTAGTTCATGGTAACCTGGAAGCAGACCAGTGGAACAGTGCCAGAGAGGAAGGGGCCAGGGACCAGATATAGTACCCAAGGTCATGTTTCCATCACACACACACACAAACACACACATGCACACTCACTAGGAAGTGTGCTTTACTAATCCCCTGGGTGGCTTCCAATCCAATCAGTTGTCCCAATTAAGGTCGAGTCAACCCTCCATGGGTTAATAGCAAATTTCTAAATATTCTCCCAACATACTATGCTTCTTTGACAAATTGTGCTTGTTTTCACATACTCATTGGTTTGTTTGTTCGTTGTTTGAAAGTTTCACTATGTAATTCAGGTTGGTATTAAACTCACTATGTAGCCCAGGCTGTCCTCAAACTCACAGTAATCCTGCCTCAAACTCCAGAGTGCTAGGGTTACACGTGTGCATTATGTCCCCGACTTTTCACATATGTACTTTTTTGATGGCAATGCCCTTTCTCCTTTTTATTTCCTTTGCAAACCACTTCTCACCTTGTAACAGCTAGGTGAAATGGTACCTCATCTATGAATCTTTGCTGGATTATCTCAAGCAGAACTTTGTTATTTTTTGTGCTCTAATTACATCCTTAGTTTTTTATATTTTTGATATGCTTATTGAATCATGGAACATCATATTCAATAATATATTATTACTATGACGTCTGACTCTCTCATAAAATTAAATTACTTTCAATGTACAGTCTCTAGCATATTATCATAACCCAGACCAAAAACTAATACTGAATAACTTTATTAATAAGAAAATAGGAGCAGCTACATGTGACTGGAAAGCTGTGTTTTTAACCACTGAGTATGCACACCCACTCCCACAAGAATTTACATATTGTAAAAATCAACTATTGGTGCAACAGTCTACCCACATGCATGAAAATCAATCCATTCACACCAGAATCAACCCACTTGCACCAGAATCTGTACTCATATGAGAATCTAGTAATAATATAAGTATCAATCCATTAACACTGAGAATCTGTTATTTGGGAGCATATTGCCCATTAAAACTGCTCACCTCCTGGCAGCGGGGTGAAAGAGGCAGAGGAGGCCCCATAGTCCTACTTTCCTATTGAAGGGCATGACCCCAGTGACCTTAAATCCTCCCTCGAGGCTCCACCTTATTATTATTATTATATATATATATATATATTTTTTTTTTTTTTTTTTTTTTTTTGCGGCACCTGGGATTGAACTCACAACCTCGTGCCTGCCAGAGCAGGCACTTAAGGCACTGAGCCAAACTCCCGGCCCTGGTTTTTTGAGGCAGGGTCGCACTATGTAGCTCAGGCTGGCCTTGTGCTCGCGTTGTAGCCCAAGCCAGCCTCGAACTCACAACGCTCCGCCTATCTCAGCCTCCCGAGTGCTGGGATTAAAGGTGTGTGCCACCACGCCCGGCTGAGCCTCTTAAACATTTCACCACCTTCCAACAGTACCATGCTAAGGACTAAGACTTTAACCAAATGAACCCTTCAGGGACACTTAAAATCCAAATCATACCAGAGGATTTGCAGATAATGCTATTTTTACTTTATTTTATTTTTTGTCGGTACTGGGGATTGAACTCACAACCTCACACCTGCCAAGCAAGCACTTAAACCACTGAGCCAAACTCCCGGCCCTATTTTTCTCAAGGCAGTGTCTCACTATGTAGTTCAGGCTGGCCTTGCTCATGTTGTAGCCCAAGCCAGCCTCGAACTCACAACGCTCCACCTACCTCAGCCTCCTGAGTGCTGGGATTAAAAGCATGCGCCACCAAGCCCAGCTTTTGCAGATATTTTTAAATTAAGGATTTTTAATGGCAGAATTATTCTGTAATATTTGGGTAAGCACAATGTAACCAAAAGTATCTTCTTATGAGAATCAGGCTCCAGACTTAGAGAAGGCAACTGATGATGGAAGAAACCAGAACAATGTGATATGAGAAAGATTTCACTAGATACTTTTCTAGAAGCTAGAAAAGACAAGAAATAGATTCTTCCATATAGCCTCCAGAAGGAATTTAGCCTTACTAACACCTTGAGTGTTATTCCTGTAAGAGTGACTTTGAACTTCTGAACCCTGAGCAACTAAATCCTGGTAATCTGTCCCAGCAGCATTAGGAAACTACTACAGATAAGGAAGAATCCAAACTCTCTCAGATTGTTGGAAGAATTAATTTCATTGTGACTGCAAGATTGAAGGCCCTGGGTTCTTGCTGGCTGATGGCCAGAGGCCGCCTTCAGCTCCTGAATGCCCTTAATCTGAGGAAGAGTTTCTTTTTTAAAACCCTACAGCTATCATTATATTTAACATTAAAAAAATGAATGCTTTTCCCAAAAATTGGATATATGCTATCACCACTCTTCTTCAACACTGTGCTAGGAATCCTATTCAGTGAAATAAAGAAATTAAGAACATAAAAAATGGAAACTGTTATGGTTTAGATCTCTAGGCTTGTGTGTTAAAGGTTTTGTTCCCAGAACGGCATTATTAGAGGCTGGTTGCATATCTTGGTATAGTTTTTATAATTTCAATTTCCCAATGTTTATCTACAGTTCTTTCTTTCTTTCTTTCTTTCTTTCTTTCTTTCTTTCTTTCTTTCTTTCTTTCTTTCTTTCTT
>RJWM01030699.1:0-23156 GCA_004363535.1 Dasyprocta punctata
AGGAATGATAGCAAGTAATAAAAGCAGATAATTAGCAGAGTAGAAAAGCAACAGCCAGCATCCTCTTGAAAGGAGCACCATGGCTCCCAGGCTCCTACCTGGCTTCCCAGTGGGAGCAGCTGAGGCTCTCAAGAAAGCAAGGTGAGGGCCAGATCAGAGCTGCAGTCCGAGGTATCCTGGGAGTGGCCCCCAGCTTTCTGCAGGGTGGGTGATTTATCCAGGGCTTACAGGAAAAGGAGGTGTGATCCATTCTGCCCTGTGGAACTCTACCTAGAGACTCAACTCAGCTTCATGGAGTTTTTCCTGGTTTCCTTATGGAGCTAATCACCACTAAATAAATTAAAATAGTAGCCCTAGTGGCTACTTTCCCATTCTTCCATTCCTTCAATTAGTTGTTACTGAGTCATCGAGTCATCAATCATCATGTCACAATCTGTTTTTTCAACCTGTTCTTGTTTCTGCTGGCTTGAATTATTCCCTCCTGACCTGGATGGTGAAACTCTGCTTAGTGCTGAGCAAGGAGGTGGAACTCCTGTAGTTAGAAGAACAGTGCTAGTGAGTTCAGGGGAGCATTCTGTCATGTTACCAAATATCTCAGATAATCAACTTAATAAGAGAAAACATTTGTTTTGTCTCAAAGTTTGGGTAGTTACAGTCCATGATCAATTGGCATCCCTGCTTTTGGGCCTGTAGTGAGAAAGCATGTCACGATAGGGGTGTCTGGGAGAGCAAAACCAGTCACTTTAATGTCAAGACGCAAAAGAAAGAAAGAGGAAGGGTCTGGGGTCCCACTGTCCCCTTCTAGGACTTAAAGACTCCCACTAGGCCACACCTGAATGTTCCATGACTTCCCAATAGCACCCTAGGCTTGGGTGGCCTTCGAGACACCCTTATCTAAACCACAGCAGACTCACAGGTTAAAGTAACTCCAGCAATATTTATTTATTATCTTTGACCATTAGTTTGTGCCCTGATAAGAAAATATCATTGAAGAATGACTAAAAGTAGCATGCTGTTCAAGAAGTGAAAAGAGTAAGAGTCTCTCTTAAGTGTCTTTTATGAAGGCTCACTAGGAAAATTATTCTATGCAGAGATCAAGGTTTGGGATTAGCTACTATAAATATTAATCAGATTTTCCATTTCCTTGGGATGACATTAAAATTTAGAAGAACTTTAATTTGTGTAACCCTGACTATTTTACACTGTCAGTATATATTTTATTGTGACAAACTCAGGGAGATTGCAATGATGCCTTTGTTTTAAAGACAAAAAAATCAGAAAGATGACTATAAATTGTTTGAGATTATACACCCAAAAACATACATGAATTTTCTGGTATTATGAACACTTCATAGCAACCAGAGAAACTCTGGAAAGCTTCAGCAAGAAAGACTTATTTTACCCTTATGTGTGTCAAGCATAGCCAGATGTTTACATTCTTTACTTTCTTTAATCCTAATAGTAATACTATGATGCAATGTGGAAGCCATCATTTCCAAAAGTCATTAATGGAGGATTATCTAAAACACAACACACACACATGACAGGCAGGTGGGAACTCATTGATAAAACTTTGTAGTTATAACCTGCTTCATGAATTGAAAATATAACCATATCTCCTACTTTTCTATTAATTGTTTGGGAGTCTACATCTACTCGTTATTAGAAAATTTAGAATCTCACTTGTAGGGCACTATAATAACATATTCTTTCTCTATTCAAAAACCCTAATCAAAGAGAAAATGTCAGTGTATGGTTGGTCCACTCATGTCCTTGAATCTACTGCTCTCCCATCGTGTCTCCTACTGTCCCATGGTGTCCTATTGATTCCATGTTCCCAAGGTCCCAAGATCCCTAAGACAACACTCTTTGAATCACTGAAGATCCCATTAATTTTTATTCTTGCAAAGGCTGTTGAAAAACTATTCAACCTATTTAATTTGTTCTCACATACTTAGATACTGATCCCAAGACAAGACCAACATGCCTACAGAGATTGGTTCTACAGCTCTATTAGCCTCATTTGCTCGCTACGCTGGAGTCAACTCTTGGTGACAAGCTGCAGCCTATGTTATAATACAGATTCCAATTTCACCAATGGCAACCTTCCTTTTGAGAATTGTGATTTTTTTTCCTAGCCAGAGACATTTGTCATTGCCATTCTAATGTAGTAGGAAAGTTTTTCTAATGCTAAAGCAAGAGTGTATGATCTATTTACTTTCAAGCAGTTCTTCGGTGGCTGCACAAATTTTCTTACCATCTCCCCAAGCAATGTTCCCATTTCAAATGGTACTGAGAGGGCCACCTTCAGTAGAACATACACTGTCTATTACTACTTCTCCTTAGGGCAGTAGGTGCATATTAGTCTTACATTGTCATAACAAATGTAAGCCTCTTAAGTAATTTCTTCCATGATATGAAAAACTTTTTACAAGATGATTTTGCCTCTAGGCACAGAAGAACTTGGCACAATTTTCAGAGTTCTAGCTCACCAGATATTTCTTGACTTTAGTGTGAATCCATTAATTGGATGACATTGTTAATCATACCAATACAATCGGTTCCCCTTAAATATACCCAGCAAAAATGATTCCCCTTGAGATCTAGCTTACATACTTTCTCAAAATACTGGTGTAAAACAGAAACAAAAAATCTAAATAATTCCAGAACATCTTAATACCTAAGTCGTCCCTGTGGAAGTCACTGCTCATAAATATCTTGATTCTGTTAGCATACGGTTATGTGATATTAGACTTAGTTATACAGATGGTACGTTTCCTAATGATACATTATGAGCAAGATTAAAATGCACAAATACCTCCAAAATAACAACAAAAATAAACAAATTCCAAGTCATGGAAAACAGACTAGAATCTTATTTTGTAATTCTGTGAGACATTTCACATTATGCAAAGTAATTTCCTTTACTCTGAGAGGAATACTGAATAATTAAATAAATGTCACTTCCTCAGTCATATGGCATTGAACAATATGCTGTCTACTTTTTTTCTAACTCTTCACTAAAATAAAAGTTAATAAATTTCACTTTAAAGATATAAAGCATAAGGGCCAAAAAATGGAAGAGGACAAGACAACATCATTTTTTTTTTTTTTTTGGTACCAGGGATTGAACTCACAACTTTGCACCTGCCAGGCAGGTGCTTAGGCCACTGAGCTAAATGCTTGGCCCAAGACAGCATCATTTTGAAAACTGGAAATATGGGGTGGCAGACACAAGGAAAGCAAATCTAAAACTGGTAGTAGGAAAAGCTGAAAATCTATCTGATGTATATTACAAAACACTAAAGATTCTGGAGTTGATAGCATCTCATACTTTGGGAAGAGGGATAAAGAAAGATGATGAAGAAAGATGAGTTGGCTAAAATAGGGAGAAGGAATTGAACTCTCAATTAAGAAGTGGATGAAACAACTAACTGAGTGGCTAAGCCTCCCCACTCTGATAGGAGACTAAAAGTTTATTCTCTAAAGAGGGTAACACAGAATCTCCAAACTGGGAGGCATCAACCATAAATAAGGGTGGGAGGCCTTTTAGCAGTAACTACCTAAGCAGAACTCGTGCATACTTTAAACCCATCCAATTCCTAGGAAAACACTCAACAGGAAGGTGCATACAGTCTGCAGAAGACACACAAATTGTTCACATACTTTAAACCCATCCAATTCCTAGGAAAACACTTAACAGGAAGGTGTATATAGTCTGCAGAAGACACACAAATTGTTCACTGAAGCATTGCTTATAGTAGTTAGAAATTGGAACCAACCCAAAGATTCATCAACACAATGGATGGATTCATCATAGCACATTCTTCTAATAGAAACTCCCAAAGGAAATTTGAATGAAATAAAGCCTGAAAAAAGACATACCTATAAATTTCTAATCATAAAAGCATTCAAAAAAGAGACAAACCTAACCTTTTGGTATCAAGAATTTGGGTAATGGTTAACTTGAGGTAAGGAAGAAGATGTAGAACCTGGGAGGGGACACCAGGGAGACACTGTGATACTGGCAATCCTGTCCTTGAGATTAATGTGGCTATGTGGATATGCCCATTTTGTGACACTTCGTTGACTTGTGTGCTTATGATCTGTCATTTTCTCCATCAATGCCATACTTTAACAATAAAATTCATGCTTTTGAAAAATGAGTCAACTAAAACACCTATAGATCACACATCAAGTTCAGAAACCTGAAGAACTCCCGTTTTCCTTATAGGAATGAATTTCTTCATAAGACTTGACCTTGTAGGAAAAGAAGTGTAAGGGAGGCTGTTGGAGAGAGTATTGTCTTGAAAATGTTATAGTTTGGATAAAAAATGTCTCCAAAGGCTAATGTGTTCAAAGGTAGTTTTTGAAAGATGATTACATAACAGGTCGCTAATCTCATCAATGTGTTAACCTACTGATGAGTTCTTAGCTGAATGGGCTGTTAAGAGATGAGACTTAGTAAGAAGAAGTAAGTTATTGAGGAGAAACTTGGAAACTTTTAGCTTCCTCTCTGGCTCTTTTGCTCTCTTTCTCTGCTTGCTATGTGCTGTGAGGTGAACAGAACAACTTTTCTCCATCACGTCCTTGTGCTGTGATATTCTGCTTCTCCTTGAGCTCACAACAATGGAACCAGTTAATCATGGACTAAAACATCTGCAACCATGAGCTGGAAAAAACCTTTCCTCCTCTGAATTATTGAGGCTCAGGTATTTGTTAGAGTAACAAAAAACTGACTGTGGGGCCAGGGATATAGCTCAGTGGTAAACATGAGATCATAAGTTTGATTCTTGGTACCAAAATAACCAAAAAAAGAAAAACAAAAAAACCCTCAAAAAAACTGACTATGCCAGTTAAGTAATCTTAATTGTCCTCTTGACTGGATTAAGAGACTTCTGAAGAGGTGGTTGAATCATTTACTCTTAGGAGGTGGGGCCCAGTTGGAGGTGGGTCATTTACGTCAACGCTTTAGGAGGTAACTCTCTCACTGGCACTTTGCTTGTGCTCTGCTTCCTAACCGCCATGAAGTGAGACATCCTCCATCAGACCTTTCTGCCATGATGTTCCTGCCATGAACCAGCTGACCATGAACTGATACCTCTGAAACTGTGAGCCAAATTATACTGCTCCTCCTTTAAGTAGTAGGTGTGGAGTATTTGGTCCAAGAAAAGAGAAAGCTGATGCATACACTGACCAATAACACATCTAAGAGCCTCTGTTGAGGGGCTCCTTGCACCTAGCCTGTGACTTCATCATCTAGTCAGCTGCCACAAGCAATTCTACATGTTCTGGATGCCTAACACAAAAAGTCTTCTTCACTTCTTCCTAGACCATCTTGGTAGGCAGAATCATAAAATATCATCAAGATTGAGGTTCCTTGTATATCATGTTCTCTCATTTATTCAATTAAATGCCAATGTATTCAATATATTGATGCAAAGGAATTTTTTTTCCAGGTGGAATTAAGGTCCTATATCAGTTGATCTTAAGATAGGGAGAGTTTCTTGGTTGAGCCTGTTTTAATAAAAGAGGTCCTTTAAAAGCAGAGATTTTTCTGGCTGGTCATTGTAGAGGACAGCCAAGAAATATGTTCCAGCAGGGCTGGTAGAAAGCACACCTCCAAGTAAAGTGCCTGTGGCATCTGTAAGGAAGTAACTGCAAGCATCTTCTAGGAGCTGAGAACTGTCCCTGGGGAAAAGCTGGTTGGAAAATGGGGTTCATAGTCCTATAGCAACTGGGGATCTTAGAAGAAGATCCTGAGTCCTCTAGGAAGACCAGAGCCCTGGTCAATATTCTGATTTCAGTCTGATGAGACCTTGACATAGCACAGGCCCACCTTTCCTGGACTTCTGACCTACAGGAATTGTTAGATAACAAATTTATGAAGTTTGAAACCATTGAGTTTTTGGTAATTTGTTGCAGCCAAAAGAACTAATGTGAACATTTTCTCTCAATACTTCTATCACACAACATCTCATTTTCTGTGTTTCATATAAGAATTACTGATTACTAGTAATAGTTGCCCTCTTTCCATTATCCTGTAATAAAAGAGTTTCTCACATTTCTCTTGGTAACCGAAGAATGGAGCCTATATCAATGCCTTACTGAAGTTGAGAACTCATTGGATTGTAACCTCAATGAGTGAAAAAATTCAAAAGTGAAATTTAGACAATGAAGTATAGCATGAATAAAGTGAGCACAGATTTGTTAACCAGAAACATTAACATGAGTGAGTAGTCTTGGAGAGATGAGTGGGACATAAAAAATTAATAGTATTATAAGTATACTGTCTACAGAACTTGTTTCACTACAGAAATAAGCCATAGAATTTGCTTCTGCCAGAGTACAGAGAATTTACATGAATTTTAAATGCTCACTCTAATTTTTTTTTTTATTTTAACAGAGCAAATGTAAGTAGTGAAGTAGAGAAGATGGAATTCAGTCTGTTCCCAGTACAGACCTTAGGGTGGACAACCTCACCCTTCTGTGTAAGTTTGGGAAGTCCTTTTGGCACCAGGCCATTTTCTTCACTGCATTACAGAGTCAGGCAGCACCCCCGACGTCTGCTGTGCTGACTGTATGATTCGTGCATTTGACTCTTCCTGTTTTTGCTGGATCCTCACCCTTTCACCATCACCTATGAAGGTTACTTCACATTTCCGTTTCATTGTTATGTTCAACACAACGCCATTTTTCAAAAAATTATCACCAACTTCGTGACTGTAATAAAAATAATTTCCAGGACTTCAAGCAAAGTCTCCACATTAAAATGAGTTCAGTTTAAAAAGTTGTATTTTATGAAAGATTATCCACACAGTTGCCAGCGGGCCGATTTATAAAAGGAGAGAATTCCAGACCTTTGTAGACTGCCAACAGGGTGTCAAGGAAGTTCTGAAAAATGGCCTAATTAACTCAGCACATAATGGGAGAAGAAAAAATGCATCTGAAGATCTGAAAGAACAATGCGCCTTTGACCAGATGTAGCTCTTACACTGAAAGAAAGTAACTGCCTCTTAAGAAAGAAGTGATCAGCAGGAAAGATAGCAAGTGACAAACAAAAGCCTCATAGTGAATTCAGCAGTAGTTAAGTGGGAAAGTGCATGGGGAAGCAGGCATAATCTCACTAAAGAGAGCTAATTTCATGCGTGGTAGAGCTATTTATTTAAGCTTCCCTAGACTTTAGAGGAGCTATTTCTCAAAGTTACAACCTTTTTTTTCTTCTAATTTTATACTGACAGGTAAAATTCTGGTTTAAAAAAAAGTGAGTTTTTCAGGTGCATTTTATGAGGAAAAGGATATTACAGATAAATAATGGGGGCATTGTTGGTTTTCTTATATTTAATGAAAACACTGATTATCAATGGTGCTCTAAAAATCTTACTTAGCAAACGTACACACACTTTAAATCACCATGACAGCTTCGTAAAAACTTTGCTTCAGCCTATGAAGTATGTCTATTACTGGCCAACTTAACTGAGGAGGAACTGAGGAATTAATCTATCTATGGTTACTCCTCGGGTCAGTCAGTAGTTCAAGAGCTGAGGGAGATTCCTGTGAGACTCTGGCCCTGTTGGATTGGTCCCTGGATCCTGGAATGTTGGAGACCCTCCCCCTTGCTGGCTGGAAAATAAGATTCCGGCTCCTTAGCCCAATTTTTCTTCTTTTTCTTCGCTACATTTTTCCACTTTAAAATTTATTTCTTCTGTATATTTTTCCTTTGTTTTAAACCTAAGCTCTATCTGCATATAATTTAAAAGTTAACTCCACAATGCGTTCACCAGAATAGGAAGTCTCTATTCTTCCACTTGAAGAAGTAATTCAGTTCATTTTGTTGACTTCTTTGTGCTTTACTACCAGTGACTGATTTGTTTATTTTGTGTAGCTTTATTTTCCTGGTTTCTGGATTTCCTACTGGCCTTTCATGAGAAAAATAAGGATTTATTTCTCTTTTATATTCTCACCCTATTCCACTTACTTCTCTTCTGATGTTTAGCGTAATTTAATTATCAGAATTATTTAGTTGATCAGAAACACAAGTAGTAACTAGCATTGCAAAATGGAACTTTAAAAGTTAGATTTTTTTTTTCTTTTAGAGACTTCTCCAAACTTCTTCTTGTTGAACACACAATCAACACCCTTTCCTCTCCCCAGCCAGAAAGAAGCTAAAGACTATGCAGATACAGACAGCAGGAGGCCTGGAGCCAGTTTCCTTTCCACAAGAAAGGGGACAATGAGCTGAAGATGGCTGGATATGACGGAGCAGGCGTGGAGATCCCAGGTGTCTCTGTGTTCCTCCTCCACTCTGTTCCTTAACACAAGAGACCCTTGCCCATCTATGCACAGAGAGATGGTGTTTTGAGGGAAATAGGCTCCTCTATCTCCTCCAAAAAGCTAGCTTTCCATAAATCCTTTTCCTTTTTTTTTTTTTTTTTTTTTACCAATATATGGCTTCCTTTGATTTGGTAGCGGCTAGCAGAGCAATGGAATCTGAAGGCATAAACCTAAAGCAACTGGTAACAGGTTAAGAACTTGTAGAATACTTTCCCCTTTTCATGTACTGAAATCATCATATGGTTGTCCTTTTTTAAAATTGATTTCTCAGTGCCAAACCAAACTGGTGATTTCTGGCAATAAGCCTCACTAAGTTATGATTAGTACTTGTATTATTATGAATACTTTATTAAATGCAATTCACAATTGCCATCTACCATTCTAGACTACTTTACCTTTTCCCCACAAGAAAAGTTTGTGCTAGAATTATATAGTGCACTCATTTGTTTATTCTGTACAATCAGCCTGCCATATTCATGAGTTCTGTATCTGTGGATTCAATCAATTAAGGATCAAGAATATTTTTTAGAAGTTGCATCTGTACTGAACATATGAAGAATTTTTCCCTTGTCAATTACAAAGGACAAGCATAACAACTACTTGCACAGCATTTTCCTTGTATTAGATATTATATGCAAAATAGAGATTATTTAAGCAATGTGGGAGGATGTGATCAATGGTGTGGAAATATATCAATTTAACTCAAGCATCTGCAGATTTGGGCATCTCCAAGAGTCCTAGAACCAATCCCTGGTGGTTGCCAAGAGACAGCTACATACTCATCATTGCACTACTCTGAACTCTCTGCCATTGTCTTAAATTATCTCTTCAGGTGATAAGAGGTGTCTTATTGTTAGGGGGAAAACAACAACCTTTTAGCTGTTAGATGCACCAAGGTTGCAGTCTTACAACATTGAAGAATGAAATCATTAACAAAAAGAGAAAGTTAGGGGAGGTTTATTGGAAAAATGGAGAAGAGTAATTCCTGAATTTCCAGGAGGGGTCCCAAGTGGGTGGTCATTGAGACTTTTTGTCACGAGTATTTTATACAGCAAAAGTGATGTAGGAGAACTATGAGTCCTGACTAGTTAGTGTTAGACAAGCCAGGTTCGTGTCCTCTTAAATCAAAGAATGAATTCTGAGGAACGATGGAAGTTAAGGATAGAAAGTTTTATTGAGAGAGCCTTCCTAAGAGACAAGAGGGATCCTGAGTGGATTGTCATCTAGACCTTTTGTCAGGAATAATTTATAGAGCAAAGTCACAATGTGGGTATAATTTGGGTCAAACTATAATCAGCCTATAGGACTACAAGTATAACTGCTTAGCTAATATTGACCCAATAGGCAAACAAATCATGTAGAAAGGGTACACAGAAAGAATAAAGGCATTTCTGGAAAGGGAAGGCAGTATTGTTACAGGCAACTGAGTTAGATAGAAATATTATAGGCAGTCAGACAGGGCTAGGTCCTTGAAGGAGCCAGTACAGAAGCCCAGATACATTGCAACTGTTGGGGAGACTGACCCTTCTTGCTGTGGGCCTGGCCTCCAGACAAAAGATCAAACAAATGCACCGGCATCCTAAGGATTGATATTCTCAATAGGTCTCTATCACCCTGAGAAAGCCGGGAGTCACCATCCCAACCACCTACAGGAAGAGTCATTGCTCTTTAAGAATGCCAGCTTGCTACATGACTAGCTTTCTTGTTTGTCCCTGATTTAATCAATTTCACTTGAGCAATTAATCTTACTGGTTAACCATAGTTCTGCCCCACCTTATGCCCACCTTGTGAGTTTCCCGTGTTTTCCCTACCTTGGACCCATCTCATTTTGTGGTTTTTACTCTATAAAAGTCCCTAGAAAGACAGTTTTTGGCAACCCACTCGGGACCCCTTCTGTGCCTCAGACAGAAGCTTTCTTTCTCTCAATAAATATATTGTGCTCTTAACCACCATTGTTCCTAAGATTCAGTTTTTGATTTTAGAGAACACAAACTCGTACCGGATATCTAGTAGTTTGGGAGTTTCGTTCCCGTATATCAGCATGGGTCTAGATATTCTGAACACACACCTATGTCTGATGTCTAACTGGGCTCACTGGGCCAGGTGGTGCTAATTACAGTATAATCTCAAACTGCTGTTTGTCTCTAGGGAAGCAGACCTGGCTGTTGCCCCTCCATTTTTTTTTTTTTTTTTTTTTTTTTTTTTTTTTTTTTTTTTTTTTTGTCTTTTTGAAATAGGGTCTCACTATGCAGTTCAATCTGGTCTTGGGCTCGCTTTGTAGCCCAAGCTGGTCTTGAACTTGCAAAAGATTCTCCTACCTCAGCCTCTCAAGTGTGCCACCACACCTAGCGTATCTCCATATTAAGGCCTGGCTCTCTCCAGATTTGCCTCCAGTCACAATTTTGTTGTTTTCATTTCTTTTTGTGCCAACTTCCTTGAGGGCCCATCCCTCTCTGACTGCATATTAATTTTTATCTAACTTAGCTGTGTGTAATATTGTAATAACCAAAAAAAGGGTTTGGGTTGTTCTCCAGCCTCCTTGTTGGATCTTAGTACTGCCTTCTAAAAGTTTTAGCCATTCTAATGGATACATTAAAGAATGCATCTTATTGTGATTTTAATCTGAATTTTTGGATGCATATCTTTCCATCTTATTTAGAATTGCAGTTAGGTAATAATATAAAAATTCTATTCTTTTTTCCATTTATAATTGGATTGCCTATAATTCTGTTGATCTGTAAAGTAATTATTCAAGCTACAAGCCCTTTAGATTATATATATTGTAAATCTCTTCTTCCACTTTGTTTCTTTAGTATCCTAGTAATATTATTGGATGAACAGAATTTTGATGAAGGCAAATTTATTTATCTTTCATAGAACAGTGTACATAATATGCAGTGACCAGTGAAAAATGAAAATGTAGATTTCTTTGCTCAAAATTAGTAAGAATTTCAAATGTGGTCACAGAACTTCAAGCTGAGAAGGAAGCCCTTCTATCCTCAGAGCCCTGAGCAACTATAGGAGTCGCACACCACTGGCCCTGCTGTCACTGCAATATGTATACTTTTATTAAGGTCCCCCCCACAGCAAATCTGAGTATTTCAAATTCATAAATGTATTTTCTTAGATTATTTTCTTAACATCTTGTTTTTTACCTTCACTTTTGTACCTAAAATTTGCCTGGAAATTGTGTGTTTGTGTGTGTGTGTGTGTGTGTGTGAAGTGAGACATGGTGATCAATTTCTTTCTTTATGTATATTCAGTTGAGCCAGAAGAGGTTAACAAAAATTTCCTTTCCATGTGGTTCTGCTTGTGTGCTCTCTATTCGTTGTCTTCTGGGTCACTACCACACTGCCTCAGTTACTGTGACCAGATTACATCGATACCTGGTAGTGAGTGTCTTTCAATTTTGTTCTACATCCTCAGGATTATCTTGGCTCCTATTTATCCTCTGCATACATACAGACTTGAGAATCTATATGTCTTCTGTCACTATCAAAAAAAACAGGCTTTGATTTTTAATGACATTGCATTGAGTTCATAGATAAATTTATGAGGGAGCAAGTCATTATAATTTTAAGTTTCCTAATTTGTGATTTCTGTCTGTTCTTTCTTTTATTCTGACTTCTTTAATTTCTCAATCATGTTTTGCAGTTTTTCTTCTAAAACTTTCACTCTTCTTTAATTTGTAGATATTTATGGGAATTTATTATTGCATTTGTAAATTTTCAATTAATTATTGCTGCTATTTAAAAACACATTTGCTTTTATTTAAAGAGCAAATATCCAACACCATTGCTATATTCTTTCTATGTCCTAATTCTAAGGATTATAGACAAATTTTTGGGGGGTCTACATAGACAAATATCTTATTTGTGAATAAAAGGTTTTATTTCTTCTTTTTTAAATCTTTGTAAGACCACCTCCCTACCCATCCTCAGGATTGAGCTCAGTATCTGAACACTGATTTGTATTTCTTATTTTGAGACAAGATTTCTCTCAGTGGCCTTGAATCTGCACTTAAACTTGGGTTTCTCCTGCCTCAGCCTCTCAGAGTGCTGGGATTACAGACATGCGTGCCACTGCACCTGACAAGACTTCCTGTCTTTTGTTTCTGTCTCTGGTTAGGACCTCTAGTGAAATGGTAGCTAGTGGGCGTTCTCAACTCATTCCTACCTTACCATTAAGTTATAATAAGATTTTTATAGACACTTTGGTTGTTTTTATCTAATTATATTTTATTATGCATACATTATGTAAACAAAAGCAGTTATGCATACATTGAAACAGTGATGTTGTAGCCAGCTCCCTCCCACTCTCGATCCCGGTTCTGAGGCGACAAAGATTGAAGTGACAAAACAGCAAGTGGTGGGGCGTAACTGGGTGCATGCTTTATTAAAAGGAATAAAAAGAAAAGACCCTGCCCTGTGTGTGTCGGGTGGGGTGGGGAGAGGATGTGGTTCAAAAGACAGAAAAACCTTAGATGTTTAAGTCCAGGAGCTTCTATACCAGCTTTGGCACAGGTGGACGTGACAGAATGCAGGAACAGGCTGTCTTGTTCACTTTCCAGTCCCCCAAGGCTCCTTCTACTTCACTCACGGTAGCTCTCCAGGCTAACTTGCTTAAGCCCCGAACTTTAGTTTACTCAAGTTAGATATCCAGGCCCTTTGCCCTATTTGCCTAATTTCCTTCTACCCCTGGGCTCAATGTGATTTTTCTCTGCTATTTTGTAACCATGTAGAATTACACTCACGTCAAGTATCCCAAGTAGTTTATCAGTTTCCTAAATTTTCCCCCAGGTTCTGAAAAAATAAAGTTGTGACTTGATCTCTCCTATATGTGATTATTTTCTACTTTAGTCTCTACCTTTTTCTTTTGCATTTTTGACTTCAGTTTGTTATTTTTACCTGTTGAAATTGATTTTTAATCTTTCTTCTTTCTAATGTACATCTTTTATAAAGATGCAAAGGGCTAGATAGAAATAGAAAATAAGTCTCTCAGAAAGTAAGGCAAAAAAATTAAAGATAAAAATTTAGAAAGACACAATAAAGTACTTACAGGGTCATTCTATGGAGTCCAATATCTGAATAAGTCTAGAAAGAAAGAAAACATAAGAAATAACAAAGTAATTTAAAAATAGTCCAGAATTGCAGGTCACTGGATTATGAATTAGATGGGCTAAAAAATGAACAGTGAAATAGATGAAAATAAATCCCCATTAAGTCACTTCACAATAAAAATTCAAAGATCTCATAGTAGAAAGAAGATATGACAAGGAGAGAGGAAAGAAAAGCTCAAATTATTTAAATATAGAATGAGGAATTCATTTGCAGAATAATGACTATCTCTAATAATAGCTTCAATATTTTGAAATATAGGCATTTATATCTCAAGCCAAATTATTAAAGGTAAGTATAAAAATATTCTTAGATATGAAATGACTTTCATTCAATGATCTTTTTGTGAGAAATATACTGAAAAATGACTTTTACTTAGAAAAATAACAAACCAAGAAAGTGGTAAATGTGGAATATAAGAAACAAGTATCCAACATAAGAAAGGCCAGGGTTTTAGTAAAAACAGCTAAGTTAGAGAGAAATTAATAAGGCAGTCAGACAGGGATGGCCCGAGGGACAGTGCAGAAGATGAGAACACATCAAAACTGTGGCTGGAGATGCATCCAAAAAAGGCCAGACCTCAAGATGCAGACACAATTGAGATTATCCTGTAATTAGCAATACCCAGTGGAGTGAATCCAGATAGACATCAGATACTTGGGGGGTGACCAGAACATCCAGATCTGTCCTCCCATTCTTTTTTCTCCCTTTCAAGAATGCCTTTATCCTTTCTATGTTAAAAATTATAGATACACTAAAGGTAATGGTGCTAGCCTTAAGCCCTTGCTACATATCTCACTTTCCTATTGGGTCAGTATTAGCTAAATGACTATACTTGTAATTCTATTGGTTGATTATAGTTTGACCCATGTCATACCCGCCTTGTGATTTTGCAATTGAATATTTTGAGAGAGAATGTACACAACTGCGAGAGGGGATGAATATTAGTAATAACTGCATAGGAGAGTATTTGAACAAAATAAATTATAATTATTCATGAGATAAAGTGGTGATTTGTACAAGAAATAAAAAAGGAATATTGGTATTCTACATGATTGTGCATTTATATAGTCAGAATAAGACAAACTCTGAATGTTGATCCAGTGAAACTTTGCTATGTAACTAGTGCTTTGTGTGGAAGCAAGACAAGTGTTGTGGGAAGGAGTAGAATAGTGAGAAAAAGGACAACTGCCAAACCCCTATCTTTCAGAGTGGAAAGTTCACAAATAATGAACCAATCTGAGAAAATTAAGGAGGCTCAACAGTATATATTAGGAGAGATAGTGGTAAATCTTTGAAGAGCTAAGAAAAAGTTAAAATTGATTATTCTGTAAAGCAAAAGTGAAATAAAAGAGCTTCATGGTATTTCACTTTTCCACAACTCTTACAGGAAGGAAATTGTAGGGGGAAAACATGCTGTGCAAAATTTGATGTAAACAAAAACTAAAATTTAAAAAGTATTCAAAATGTAAAATGCTGTCCAAAGTTTCGTATTTTTGGTTCAGTGCAAAAACAATTCAGTGTTTATTAAATAAGGAATCCTATTCTGCTAAATTGATTTCAAATTTTGTTTCTTTGAATGTTCAGCAGAAAAGGGTAGTTAAGAGAAATTGTGCTATAAGTTACAACTTAATTTGAAGCAGAAGAAAATGGGGAATGGGAAAAAAGAAGAATTATGACATATTAGGTGTAGCTACTAATTCCCTACGATGAACTTGATCATTATATATGGCAAATGTGTGGCCATAAAAACAAATTAAAAAAATAATGTTGCAAAACGTGGGAGAACACAAGTGTTAAATAAATTTTTTTTCGAAATTAGAGCACTTGTGGTTGTTAATTTTGCGTGAAAATTTGACTAGTCTAAGGGATGCCCTAATAACTGATGAAACATTATTTCTGGGTGTTTGTGAGGATGTTTCAAGTTTGAATCTGTAGCTGAAGTAAGGAGATTATCCTCGCTGATGTAGATGGGTTACATTCAGTCCACGGAGGGTTCAAATAAAACAAAAGGGCAGAGAAGAAAGGCAATTAGTCTTCTCTTTTTGAGCTGGGACAGCCTCCATCTTCTGCCTTGAAATATCACCACTCCTGGCTTTGAAACCTTTGGATTCTGGCTAAACTAACTATATACCCTCAACTAGACTGGTTCTCCAGCTTGTAGTTGGTATGCCGTGGGACCCATATCTCCATAATTTTGTGAACTCATTTTGACTAATCTCCCTCCCTCCTTCTTGCTCTCTGTCTGTCTCTGTCTCTCTACACACATAGACAGATAATAAATGGATAGATAGATAGATAGATAGATAGATAGATAGATAGATAGACAGGTCTATTTTGTTCCCTGGAGAACCTGATAAATTCCCTTTTCTTAGCTCTCTTCCAGCCTTCTCAGGGAATAACTTGTGAATGGGATTTTTCTGCTTGTTTTATCACTAGAGTTTCTACCCCAAACACACTGCTCATCTGATTTGTTCATTTAATAAATATTTACTAGACGTATTTCATGCTAATCACTATGGTACATACCAAAGATTTCTCATTTAGAAAGAAAGGGCTGAGCTTTATGAAGACCCATATTAAACAAGTGGTATAGTAATATGATCCTCTTACCTGGTCTTACACATGTTATTTCTGACATACAAAAAGGTTTTGTTTCATCTGTAATCTGAGTTCTGTATTTAACAAGACTTAACTTGAACTCTGTCTGCCTTCTACAAATTCATCTTTCCAAAGGACTCGACAGTTCTCTTCCATATTGTTGTGTTATATCTTTTGTATTTTCATAGTTGTAAGGATAAGCCAAATTAAGTGCATGTAGATGAATGAATGAATGAATGAATTGCTGTCTGACTTTATCCACAGAACATGCTCATCATACCATCAGCTAAATCATATCAGACACACTTCATAGAGTGGGAATTTTCTTGTTGAAAACTGGTCACCAATGTCAATTTCATAGTTCTATTATATTAACTAGAAAGCAGTTTGTTCAGCTCTGAGCACTTCCTCGTAAGTCACGCCTTCTTTAATGACATGAGTATGTTCTGAGAAGTGCCTCATAGGTGATCTCAGTATGTGAACATCACGGTGTACACTTACACAGGTTAAGACTACTGTGATGTCAGTAAGCAAACTAATTGTGTGGGGCTGCTGCTGCCATACATATGGCCCATTGTTAATTAACTACAATAACCAACATTTATGGATTACTTACTATGTGTCAGACATTGTTCTCTATGCTTTAATTCACTAACTTCCTCAATCCTCAAAGAGATCCTTTAGAAATACCTATTATTGTTAATCGCATTTAATGAAGGATGAAATTGAGGCTTAGAGAGATTAAAAAACTCTCCCAATGTTGCAGAGCTTGCCAGACCAAAGCCAGGCAGTCTGGCTCCAGTGTCTACCTGGTTAGCCTTCAGGCGATATTTTCTGAATAGAGAGAGAGAGATTCAACAAATAATAATCCATGTGAAAATATGAAAGCTAACCAGTGCAATGAATTCTTGTCATACCAAATGCCCTTTGATTTTTATATGGTTGTTAATTGTAATTCTTCCATATTTCATGAGCTTAGTGTTTTTACTTCAAAATGTGAACTACCAATAAAAGACAGATGATAAGAACAAAGAGTAGAATTTAAAATACTTGAGTGGTTGGATTTAGCTTGTACTTTAGCATTAGAATAGGAAAGAAAAAAAAGTATCACAATTGAAACTTTTTCAAATGAAAGATTAAAAGAAAGATATTTTAGCATACCTTTTTATATTCTACCTTTGCTGTTTCCATTTCCCTTGCAAAAGATGCTTGTTTTGAAGCTATCCTTCTGCAAGTGTACAAGTGTGACTCTTGATTTCAGGAGTCACAAGACTGGATGCCTTCTGGAAAACTGGCAGCATCACTCTTCACACTGTGATTAATCATCATTTCCTAATTAGGGAACTAGAATCAAAAAGCGAAAATATAATAAGTTCGATTTCACCATAAAACACAGACTGACGACAGAAGTCCTTAAAATTAAATTACTTGAGGAAATAAAATTACAGCAAGAATTTGTCCAAGTTTTCTAGACATATACATAGAGGATAATGGTGTTTAAATATTTTCAAACTGAAGAGTGGGAGGTTTTCTTTTTTAAATGCCATTTCACAAATCAACTCACAAAAATGTAAACAGCTTTGCAAATTTAAATGCAATAAAGGAGGAAAATTTTTTAGTTCTTTATTTCATTGCGAATCATCACTCCCATTACTACCCTTCCCACCCTACCTGATAGAAGCAGAGAACAATTATGATTTCTTCGGGGAAAAAAGGAAGGGTTTGTGGGATTCAGCAATTTGTAATGTTTTACCCTCCATCTTATCCTCTTCATCACTTTGTTGCAGAATAACAGAGGTGGAAGAACAGAGGCAGATGCTGTATGCACCATGTACCTGAACTGATAAGATACAAAGTTGAAAGTGAAAGTGTCTGGCTTGGTAGTTACTCAAAATTCCCCTTAAATGGGTGCAAAAGACAATGCAAAGCTTTTCATGGCTGATTAGCTTGTTCCTATTGGCCAACCCCTTAATATCACTGAGTTTGTTGTTTTTCACCTATTAAAAAGAAGATAAAAATACTATCCCTATCCACTTAATCTCAACTATATGTGTGTCTGTGTTAATCATTATAGCACACACACATATATATAATGTGTATATTATATAAACAGTGTCCTGGAGAGGAAAACAGGTGTTATATACATTTTGTCAATTATAGGTGCAAAAGATTTTCACAATTTTATATTATAAGAAGAAATCAAGTCCTGTAAATTCTTTACACTGCTATTATGGGCTTATTTAGAAAAATAACTTGGCTCTTCTCTTTTTTCTTACTACATAAAACAATAACAATGACAACTACCACTTAATAGTGCAAAATATTTTATAAACAGCCTCTCTATTAACTAACAAAAATCTTAGTGGTAAATAATTCAGGGCTTGGACAAAGATGAAGCAAATGAGGTACTGATTCAAGTACAAACTAAAAAAGTACTGAATAACTCAGTTTTACTTCAATAGTTTAAAAATCAAAAGTAATTCAAAGCCATGATAAACAAAATATCAACATTTTATGTAAAGACAGGGCAGTTATCTTCTGTAACCTTGAATAAATTATTGGACTTTGAGTCTCCATTTCTTTATCTAAAATGTGGATGACAGTAATATCTACTATCTTTTTTTAATATCTACTATCTAATAATAATGACATCCATTTTACTTCTTAGAGTTGTGAAGATTCTGTGATTTCATGTAAGTGATTAATACAGTGCCTGGTCTGTTTTAAGTGCTTGGGATATGTTAGTTAAAATTGTGTACTCTTTTCATAAGTACTAGTTTTGCAATTTTAAATATAGGAAGAAAGAGACTTAGAGTGTTTACATGACTTACCCAAATTATAAAGCCAGTCATGGGTTTCCCACTCAGGAAGTTTTTTGTCAGAGTCTTTTGAAAAATCACTCTACTATTCTGTTCTTTATGAGGCTGATACGAAACTCTGTGATCCTGCAGTGCTATGAGCACATCTGCATGTGGACCTCACTGGCAGATGAATGGATAGTACAATAAAAAGTCTTTAAATCTCTCAATATACTCACCCAGTACTAATATATTGGCTTAGATGAGCTTTACTAGGTGGGCATTGTTTAGCAAAGAAGGGAGAGGAAAAAGACAAGTACCCTACAAACGGACTGTAGGGTTGCCAGAAGACTGTTTTCCTTTTCCTAAAGAGGTTAAGACAGACTATATATCCAGCCTCTTTTAGAGAAGAGGATAATCCATCTTTGTAAAGAGATATATCAACGATTTGGGTAGTGTTAAGATACAGCAATATTTGAGATTCAGTTTTACTTTGTTTAATTCATTCATTTGAATTTAGCTGAATGTAGATGTATTTTTAAAATGAGAACATGTAAAGCTATTCATTAATAGGGTAGGTAGCAAACAATAGATGTGTGTGTGTTTATACAACTGTATCTGCACCATGTAGTATTTGGTAGAAGAAGAGTCATTCTCTATTATTTATAGAGCTTGTGACTTAATTATACTTCTTGGTAAAGTGAGCAAGGGATTATTTGCAAGGGTTTCTAGGTTGGCCATAGTTATGCTTTCTAAGATTAATGCTAAGCTGTTCAAACTTGTGACTTAGTGTTATCTATCCAAACTGAATATCTGTCACTGACTGTAATATATTAGTCTACATCCACATTTTTGAAGTTTAGCTTCCCTTGTAAATTCAAACAGGGACAAATTAGAGGGTGCTTCTATAAGCGCCTGTCTGGCAGGCGCGAGGTTGTGAGTTTGATCCCCAGTGCTGGGGGAAAAAAAAAATAGAGGGTGCTTCTATTGAATGTTTCTATATGCTTTGTTGAATATTTCCCAACTGAATGCTTGGATATTTTAAAGTACAGAGCCCTGACATTCAGTCTTAAGTGTAATCCCCCATAGTGAAAAGTAATGAAAAAGACTGTCCTCTGGAGTTAAATAATTTGACAGGAAACATGCACACTCAGAAATATGACCAAAAAGACATAAACAGGTTTATATTATATTTAAGAAAAGAAACAATTTTTAAAATGCTGACATTTTCAAAGGATGCAAATTTCAAGTTTTCACAACTTGAATTTATTTCGCAGCTTCATAGTATATTTGTAAGCATCTGACTCAAGGAATAGAAAATATGCCTTTAACCTCACTTCTACCTGGGATCTGCCACCAACTGTAACTTACTGTTTCTACGACCCATTTCCTTCCTTAAAACAAGTAAATGACAGCACTTACCCATAAACTTGTATGAGGATAAAATAAGATAAAACATGCAAACTGTTTGGAGGAGGCCACGACACTTAGTAACCCATCAAACATCATTACTTTTAAGGTAAAATTTTATAGTAATTATTAACATGCTTCCATGTAGATCTGAGTCCTCTTACCTCTCTGACTTCATCCTGAGGCACAGTGGTCATGCTGCCCTTCTGTCTTTGTTTCAGCTCATCAAAAGGCTCCTCAGTCTTTTGTTTTTGCAGTGCTCCCCCACACCCCATGACCTCGTCACCTGCTGCACCTTTCCTTCAGCAGGCACCTCGTCCCCCCTTCCCACTCCATTCCCTCCTGGGGCTCCCCAACTCCAAATTCCTCCTTCTCAGAGAAACCTTCCCTGACCTCATCAGTAAGCCTCTCATCACAGCTCGTTTATACCTTCTGTATACTAAATTAATTAATAAAGCACACTCAGAGGAAGTGCAATCATTCATAGATGGGCTACATCAAATTTAATGAAGGAGGCCTAAGTAAGAATTGAGTAAGTTTAGATTCTGGGGTAAAAACAAACATCAAGTACACCCCTTAAAGAAAACAAGTACCAGGTATCAGCTGAATACACTTGAATTGTCCATTATTTTTTAATTCAGTTTTTAGAATGACTTCTAATGAATTTAAAGGGTCAGAGAAGCTTATTGCATTACCTTTGATTTCCTAGTTTCTTGCTTCCTACAATGAACAAAGTTGATTTCCTTTAAAAGTTATCTTGAAATATTCAGCTCATCTGTCTGTCTGTCTCTTTCTGTATAGGGATCAAACCTAGGGCCTTTTTTTTTTTTTTTTTTTTTTTTTTTTTTTTTTTTTTTTTTTTTTTTTTTTTTTTTTTTTTTTTTTTTTTTTTTTTTTTTTTTTTTTTTTTTTTTTTTTTGCGGCACCAGGGATTGAATTTACAACCTTGCTCCTGTCAGATGGGCGCTTAAGTCACTGAGCCAAACTCCTGGCCCTGGTTTTTTGAGGCAGAGTCGCACTATGTAGCTCAGGCCAGCCTTGCACTCGCGTTGTAGCCCAAGCGGGCCTCGAACTCACAACGCTCCTCCTACCTCAGCCTCCCAAGTACCAGGATTAAAGGCAACCTAGGGCCTTATGCATTCCACACACCTGCTGTGTCACTGAGCTACATCCCCAGGCTCCAATCAGTCTTTCCTACGCACTTAGCTATAGATGAGGTCTATCAAATAATTTTGTGTTTTAATAGAATGTCATTGAAGCATAACTGTAGTTGTTTTGTCAATGTGATGTGCACAAATGTATTGCAACATGCCAATTTTACTAGAATGAGAAGTTTGAGGACAAAGGCAGCTAATAGAGGGGATGGAGAAGAGTCAGTGTTGTGCTAATATGTACAAAGATAATGTTTTCAGAAAAAGTACACAAACTTTGTATGTACATTTATTATAAATGTGGGTAGTATAAAGCATACATACGCCAAAATTTGCAAATAGTAACATTTACTTGTAAATAAAAATTTACTTTTTATTGTAAATTCCATGCAACCAATTAATTTCACAGAGTGGTTTTGCTGATTTTTGTTAAGTTTTACACACATAGTAAATTTACATTTGCAGTTGAAAAATAGTTGACGTTCCAAAACAAATGTAGGTTCATATTTTCATTTATGTTATAGGTAAGAAAAAAGTAAAAAAGCCAATATACATGTCAAAAACTTCGAAAACTTTGCCGATGGTGTGAATGACATTTTTCTGAATCAGATAGCAATTTTCACATACTGGTAAAGTATGGCCTCATTGTTAATGCAAGAGCTAGTAGCAAAACACACCATGAAGTTTTAAAATATTGAGCCTATTGACATAGTGATCGAGAGCATCAGCCTTGAAGTCAATCTGTCAGCCCCATGTTGGATTCCTAACTGTTACTTCTACTTGAGCAAAAATACTGATGATTTCATTCTGAAATTATCTGTATATCTATAAATGAGGGTAAGAATGACTACCTTTTTGATATTTTACAGTGAAGAATTTGCACTTTGTTGCCATTTCCAAAGTGCCTTCAACAAAACACTGGTTTTCTGAAATTTAAATAAGTATTAATTTGAGGGAAATTCTAGCTAAATAAATTAGGTAGTTTAAAATTTTCTGAGTATTTAAATAGAAATACGATAAAAAACGTTCTTGAAAGGTATTTACACATTGTCCTCTTTACACCATCTTGATCTATTATATTTTGAGGAAAACACTGATAAATGTAAAGTGCCCAACACGTAGGAAGGACATATGTCCATTTGTTTAATAAAAGGGCATGATAATGTTACTAAAAATTGTTAAAAATAATACCCTACCTAGTACATATAAAATATGACCTTTATTTAATCAAGATAAGGTGATTAACAACATAGGAGAAATAAAAGTTTCATACACAATCAGAAAGCTCAAAAGTATTAAAGACAAAAATTATATGACTCCGCTGTCACCAGGAAGCCAGGTCCTGATGCAGCACTGAACCTTACTTCCTAGGTTCTCAGTACTTTGTGCCCTTGATGAAAGAATTCAACCAAGACTCATAGGCAGCCATGTAGAAGTGTAAGTAGACTTTGTTGTAAAATAGATACAGAGATTTACACTTTCAAGCAAGAACAAGGGCAGTGCCACAAAGGTATTTATACCAAGTAAGAACTTGGGTACCTTTTTGTGAACACAAAAGTTATTTTATGAATCACAAAAGTTCTGGTTCAGGGAACTAGGATAATTATAACATTTACCGACATTTTACTTAGAAGATACTTTGGAATTGCAAAATACCTTCCTGTTCATTTCAGATGGTCAGCTCTTCCTTAGGGGCTTTAATCATGTCAGGAACCTATAAAGGAAATTTAAGAAAGATTAGTTGT
>RJWM01030700.1:0-14941 GCA_004363535.1 Dasyprocta punctata
GGGTAGCACAACTGGAAGCTTGTGCTTTTAACCACCTTTATGTCAGAGTGGAGGATAACCCAAGGAACATAAAATTCTCTGGGTAGGTAGAGACTTAGATCCAACACTCCCTCTTTAAACAGAGTATCATGAAGCCTTCATTGTTGGAGATCTTGTCTAGATAAAATAAAAATGGGGCTTTTCACTCAGTAGGTGATGCATCTGGTAGAGAAAGAAAAATGTGCTCTGTAGCAGCAGTTAATATTTCTAAGGCAACAATTCATTTTGATGAGTTCACTTGTGGTCCATTCTCCTCCCCTGGGGAAAGCCTATTTCTCAAGAGAAATCACAAATTTTATCAAGTCCATTGGAGGCTGCTGAGTGTTTGATAATTTCCAGCAACTGGGACGACAACTTTCTATGTCTGTACCTGCAGATTGAGTTTTTCTATCCCTAGAAACTTTTTGATGCAAGGCTGTACCAAGAGTATGCACAGGAAATTAGTAAGAGTGTCTGCACTTGCGTTTGAGACATACTAAAGTTTTACAGACTCTACTGCTGGGGTTCCTCAGTTGCCTTGTCCAATTGAATTTTACTTTGATTTTCTGATAGGCCTTGGAATCTTCTCAACCAAATTCCTCTTTTCTGCTTTTTGATTTATGTAAATGTTCAGACTAGCCAGGATCAGTTTCCTTTGCTCACACCTACATAAGTTAACACAAAAGAAGGTGGGGAGGGAAACTATTGAATCAAAAGATCAAGAGCACAAGTAAAATTAGGAAATTTAAATGCTTCATTTAGGGGATGGAAATGAGAGAGAAGTAAATGTAGTCCTCTATAAAAGAATACTAAATGCTACAGGAATTCCACCAAAGTAGTAAGAAAAGTTATAAAGACTGGTTCTCAAAAGTCAGTCTTTCTTACTAGAAATAGTAGGTAACTGGAACCTTTGGACAAGACTTCGAATGTGTTTGATGCCACCACTGAGCTAAAATGAGCTTTGTGGGATTGGGGATGTGGCTCAGTGGTAGAGCTCTTGCCTTGCATGCACAAGGCCTTAGGTTTGATCCCCAGCACCACACACACACACACACACACACACACACACACAAATTCCACTAAAATATATGCCTTAGTTTTCCACAGATCATGACTAAGTTAAAAAAAAAAAAAAAAAGAACTAAAAAAGGAAGAAAATTGTATTTACCCCAAAGATGTTTCTGAAAATGTTTCTCTTAGTCCGGGTGCTTGTAAGTTATGTACACATGTTAAAATTCACTGATCAGCCGGGCGTGGTGGCACACGCCTTTAATCCCAGCATTCGGGAGGCTGAGGTAGGAGGAGCATTGTGAGTTTGAGGCCAGCTTGGGCAAGGCTGGCCTGAGCTACATAATGCGACCCAGGCTGGGAGTTTGGCTCAGTGGCTTAAGCGCCTACCCTGGCAGGTGTGAGGTTGTGAGTTCGATCCCCGGTGCCACAAAAAAAAAAAAAATAAATAAATAAATAAATAAAATAAAATTCACTGATCAACAAAATTTAGGTTTTGCTGCCTATACTGATGGAAAAAGAAGAGGAAAAATAAGAGAAGGGAGAGAGCAACAGGGAAAGAAAAGAAAATGAGGAGGTAAAAAAAAGGAAGAAGAGGAAGAGGGTCTATTTGCTTGTGACCTGACCTGATCTGAATTTCTCTGCAGTATAGAAGGTAACTAGAATGACTCCACTAGCTGACCCCTTTAGTATCCTGAATTACATAGATACACTTTCAATTACAGTGGGATTACATCATGATAAACACAATGAAGTAAAACTGTCGTACACTGCAAATGCATTTTAATACATCTAACCTACTGAATGTGATAGACTAAGAGTACAACACACTAGACAGTGTCATCAGTTTACCCTCATGTCCACAGAGCTGACTGGGAGCTGTGCCAATGCCCAGTGTCAGAACAGATTATAATAAATGGATCAATAGTGCTGGAAACAATCAAAATATAAAACTCAAAGTATGTTTTCTACTGAATATGTATCATATTTGCACCATGGTAAAGTTAAAAATTTCATAACCGCAGTAATTGAAATGCTTTGTATCCGTGAGAGTGACAGTAGACAGTCACCGACTCAGAGGTCACGTGATGAAGAGTGGTCTAGGTTAGCTAAAACTCGGTGTCAGTCTATCAGAACATATATCAGATATGGTCTACCTTCACCTTTTTTTGTAGACTTATTCTATTTCATATATGGAAAATGCATTGATTTTTAAGATGTATCATTCTTCTATGCACCATTAAGAAAAAACTACAGTGCCAATTAAATGATTAACAGAATTATTATATTTGGCTTTTTTAGGTGTATTTTGAGGTGTTTTTCTCATGTATCACTCATATGAATATGTGGAACAGAAAATGCTATATTTATAATAAATGTACCATGCTTATATAATAAATGGTAAAGGTGTTAACAAAATCTGGGATGACATGTGACAGATAAGCCTTTTATGTGTATCTTAATGCCATGTAATACAGCTCCATGTACTTATAGGTATCTCCTCTAAGAAGCTTTGTCACTCAAATTGCAATCCATGGATTGACAGCATTGGACAACATAGAGGAGTTTCTGAGAAATTTGTAATTCCAGGCCCCAACCCAGACTCAGTGAATCAGAATCTGCATTTCAAGGAGTTTCCATGGTGATTCCTATGAACATTACTGTTGGCAAATCACTGATGCAAAGCACTTGACTTTTGGTTTGTAAGAAAATACAAAGCTGTAGTCGTTACTTTAATGACAAGAAATGTGTTTTCCTTAATATCAAACTCATTCAACATTATATATGCAGTTCTGTAAACATTATACATATTTTTAATATTAAATTGCTTCAAAAGTTTTGTAAAATACTATAATAGAAACTGAAGTATAAATATATATGTGTATATATATATGTATGTATATATATGTGTAAATATATATATGTATATATATATATGCACATATAAATATATATATATACATCAGCCAATTTCTTTGTCATACTGTCAACCTGAATGTCATGCGGGCCATAGAAACTGTGAAGTATCATCTATTATAAGATGCACACAGATTTATTAATAATGTCTGAATTTTGATTTTTTGTTTTTTAAACATGTGCCTTGGAATTGAATTAAGACATTTCTAACAGTTCCATGTGTGAAGACTAATCAAAGAATTTGTTGAACTTGACTTCAATCCTGTTTGACTTTCATTTATTAGAAAGTGACAATAATATAAGGGAACAATTGCAAATTTCAGTCTATCTAAAGTGCATCTTTTTTTTTTCTTTTTCCTAGGAAAATCAGAATTAATGGCAAGGAAAAAATAAAGAAATGTTAGGATAGAGATCAGAATGAGCATAATACATGTCCAATTGTATCAGTCTTATTCAAAATGTGACTTGTAAGCCGGGTGTGGTGGTGCATGCCTCTAATCCCAGAACTCGGGAGGCTGAGATAGGAAAAGTGTTGTGAGTTCGAGGCCAGCTTGGGTTAAAATGCCAGTGTAAGACCGACCTGAGCTACATAGTGCGACCCTGCCTCAAAAAACTAGGTCTGGGAGTTTGGTTCAGTGGCTTAAGCACCTGCCTGGCAGGCATGAGGTTGTGTAGTTTAATCCCCAGTACCACAAAAAAATAAAAAATAAAAAATAAAAAAAGTGACTTGTATACCATAAGCTTCACAGCATCTTGAAATCTCTTTTTTTGGTTTGTTTTTGTTTTTGTTTGTTTGGTTGGGTTGGTTTTTTGATACAGGATCTTGCTATGTGGTTCAGGCTGAACTTGGGCTCACTTTGCAGCCCAGGCTGGTCTCGAACTTGCAACAATCACCCTGCCTCAGCCTCCCAGAGTGCTGGGATTACAGGAGTGCACTACCACGCATGGCTTGAAACTTCTTTTGAAAGTGAATCCTTGCTTTGTACCCCAAACCTACAGCAAAATTTCTCTGATAATTTCTGGTTACCTACACTTGTACCAAACGCTTCAGGTGACTCACTTGTTCACTGCAGTGCATCATGCAAAAAAGACAGGCTGTGGTTTTGTGCTCTCATCCCTTCTCAGCACACTTGAGTGAGAAGTCAGTAATGAATGGTATCTACTAACAAGTCAGCCAGCAGACAGAAGTTAGATCCATAAATACTATTTTTTTCTACTTACAGAAAAGAATAACTAGAAACTTGTGTTACTAGAGCACCTTTCTTATTTAAAAAAGACAGGAACTTTGAATTGAATTGAAGATTGCTAAAGGGTTAGTGTTCCTTAAGTTCTTCCCCTAATTTCCATAGACAGTGAGACTGTTGGCTATTGTGAAGTCTCTGATTCTATTTGATTCTATTTGACTCCTCAGGACTTTGCTTGATTTACAAAAATTTTAGGGCCGGGCGTGGTGGTGCACGCCTTTAATCCCAGCACTCGGGAGGCTGAGGTAGGCGGAGCGTTGTGAGTTCGAGGCCGGCTTGGGCTACAACGCTAGTGCAAGGCCGGCCTGAGCTACATAGTGCGACCCTGCCTCAAAAAACTAGGGCCGGGAGTTTGGCTCAATGCCTTAAGCGCCTGCCCTGGCAGGTGCGAGGTTGTGAGTTCAATCCCCGGTGCCGCAAAAAAAAAAAAAAAAAAAAATTTTAGGGTTAATTTTTTGACTTTGTCAAGTTGGTGTAGTCCACATCATGTCCAACCCCAATATAGACTTGACTTATTTATGTTTGTTCATTTATCACAAATGCTGGTGGGTAAATATACTATTAAGCAAATTTTTAAAATTCATTTGATGAATATTAGCAAGTATATTGTCCACATAACAGTTAGATTTCTGTATCAACTTTGGTAGGCCATGGCACCCAGGCTACCAAAGTTTTGGTCAAACTGTCTAGATGTTGCTGTAAAATTATCTTTAGATGTTATTAACTTTTGAGTCAGCAGTTTTCAAAAAACTGGTTATCCTCCATCATCCTGGTGAACCTTGTATAATCAGTTGAAATCTTTAAGGGAAAAATAGAATGAACTCCCCTAAGGAAGAGAGAATCTTGCCTCATACTGTCTTTGGACTCCAGCTGCATTATCAACTTTTGCATGAGATTCCAGCCTGTCTGCTTTCCTGTAAAATTCACTCTTGCCAATTTCCACAATCATGTGAGCCAACTCCTTTAAATAAATTTCTTTCCACATACAAATATCCTGTGGATTCAATTTCTCTGGCAATGACGACTAATATATCCAAGTATAGTAAGCAAAATGATGTGGCTTCACTCTGAGTTATATCTTATAAAAACAAATCTCTGTGCATCTGGAATTATTTTATCCAGAAGTTAAGCCACATTTAAAAATTAAAATTCATTTCTTAACTGCTGTTTTGGCTTGCTAAATTCCATGACTAATTACAGTATACATATATACATATGGGGAATAGATATCATAAGGTAGTCATCTATAAATAGACCAAAGTATGCTGATGTCAAATATATATCATCTGTCTTACTATTGATAATTCTTAGATATCATATTTCTATTCTTCAACTCTTTAGAACGAACATATTACTTGTTTCCAGATGACTTACCTTCATAAATCTTTTTCTTTTGCATTATGTTGCCAAATCATTTTCTCTTCCAATTCTGTGAAATTGCTATTGTAAGTTTATAGCAAGATTTCACCACAGAAAAGTTCAATTACAGTTTGGGAACATGATTCTAACTGTGAGTGTAAGATAATCTACCTTCCAAAACCTATGAATTTCTAATTATGTTTTTTCAGTCATAGTGTTACAGAGACAGATTGAACATAGTTGTGACTGTGAACATAGTCTTGACTTTTCAACTTCTCATAGGAAGCATGTAATTTTCTGTAAAACTTGGGGTTAACTGCACCTTGCTGTATTAATTAACAAATTATGTATTAAATAATTTGAAAATTGAATATGCTTAGTCTAGTCATTAGAAGAAATTAGTAGCTAGTGGTGGCAGTTAAATACTAAGACTATGTAAACAGCAGGTTGACATTTAATCTGTAAATTTGGTCAAGTCCTTTAGACCTATAATCTAGTTTATCTGGAATGAAGAATAATAAATATATCTCATGAAACATCTATGAATGGGATAATCTGTGCAAAACACTAAGCACAGTTTCTTGGCTCATAATAAATTCTTGGAAGTATTATTTTATTGCTGTTATTACACAAACACACACACACCAACTTTGACTGTTAGACTTTGGTTGACTTTTTTTGTCATCTTAATATTTTATGTATCTTCAAACGTTGTACAATGCGTAACTATTATAATCAGAACAAAAGCTGTTTTTAAGAATAAAAGGAAAAGGCCTCTATGATGGAATATATACAACACATTGATGCATACTGGGCTTGGGGAGGTAGACTGATAGGATACAGAGACACAAGTTCTGTGTTGGAAAAAAAGTAGGCAAGAAAGTTTGACCAGTGTAGGTAATAGAGGTGAGGAGTGAAATTTAGAGCTGATATGGGGAGGTAGTTTGGCAGTGACACACAAGATGAGTACTCTACAGAATCTAAAACCAGCATGGCAAGGTTTTCAGTAATATAGTCAAGAGAAGAAGGTGGCATGGGTAGGGAATTAGAACATAAAAAAGTGGTCAATATGAGATACATTTCATTTTAAAAAAGAGGAAGTCATACTTTACAGTAAGGCATTAAAAGAAGAGTCGAAAATGACTGCAAAGAAAACAAATAATCTGATTTTAAAAATAGGCAAAGAACCTAAAAATATATTTCTCAAAAGAAACACAAATGACTGAGAGGTATATGGACATACTCAACAGCGCTAATCATTAGGAAAATGCAAGTTAAAACCACAATGAGATATTACCTCATACCTGTTGGAATGGTTATTATCAAAAAGATGTCAAGTAAGTGCTATTGAGGATGTGGATAAAACAGAACCCATCAAAGCTAGTTAAGACACAGCATGCCTGTAATCTCAGTGACTTGAGAGACTGAGGAAGAAGGATCACAATTTCAAGTCCAGTCTAGGTTACTTAGTGACTTTGCAAAACCCTTTCTCAAAACTAAACATAAAAAGTGATGTGTATGCATCTCAGTTCAAAGGGCCTGGATTCAATCCCTAAAACAAACAAACAAACAACACTTGCACACCATTCGTGGGAATATAAATTAGTATAAACATTATGGAAAACTTTATGTATGTTCCTCAAAAACTTAACAATAGAACATTATTACCTCACATCTTACTACTGGGTATACACTCAAGAGACATGAAATCAATATGCCAAAAACAGAGCTATCTGATCTCCCATGTATATTATAGAATTACTCACAATAATCAATATATGGAATCAACTAAGTGTCCCTCAACAGTTTTGGAAAATGGTTAAATAATGAATGAATTTTTTAAAAAAGATATATGCAAACAGTGACTCCTACTCAGTCATAAAGAGAAAGAAATACTGTGATTTTTAGCACCATTGACAAATCTGGACAAAATTAAGTGAAATAAACCAGGCACAGAAAGAGAAATGCTGTGTGATCTCACTCCCATGTTGAATCTGAAAAACTTAATCACATAGATGTGGAGAGTAGAAAAGTGGTTACCAGAGTTTGGGGCCATTGCAGGGTGTGACAGTAATCCTGATATGTCAACTTCATTGGATTAAGAAATATAAAGGAGGCTCCTGGTTGTGACTGGCTGCATCACAGTGATGTTGCCCTGGGATTTATTTCTGGTCCCTGGCCATGACCTCTCTGGTGCTGTTACCCCACTCTCCTTCCAGACTAAACAGCTCTGTTCCACCATACCTTTCACCATGACATTGCTGACTTGGAGACAGCCTGCAATGGATGAAATTCATTGGGACTGTTATCCAAGTTAGCCTTCTCTTCCTCTAACTTGTGAGTGTTAGGTATTGTGCCCCAGCAAAGGGAAAGCTGACTAATACAGAATGTATGGGTTGGAAAGATGTTGGTCAAAGGACACAAGATTTCAGTTACATAAGAGGAATATTTTGCAAAATTTATTGTACAGTATGGTGACTATAGTTAAGAACAGTATTTCACATTCCTAAAAATGCTAAGAGAGTGAATATTAAGTGTTATCTCCACAAACATAACTTGTGTGGAAAATACGTAAGTCAATTAGCTAGTTAGTCATTCTGCGATGTATTTATACTCTAAAGTATCATACTGTACATGATAGATGCATACAGTTTCAGCTTTCAATTTAAAAAATAAAAGAACTGACTTCAAGTTTTTAATTCTGGCAAGCTGGTTGCCTAAGACAAAAACGGACTAGTTTAAAGAAGCCATTGTAAGAGGAAACCATGTATTGAATGAAAAGCAGTTTTAATGGCAGTACAATATCTAGATGGGTGAAATTCTAGTTAGAAATTTAATGTCATTGAGAAAGCATATCAGAGTTAGGGAAACCTTTCAGACAACCTAATACACGCCTCTTCTTTAAAAGCTGGGCAACAAAAATGATATGTCATCATCCTATCATAACTGGCTGACCCCTAAACAAGGATGAGGACCTTCTGATGCCAAAATCAAGGACCGTCAATTCCTTAACCAAACCAGCTCTGGCAGAATTGTAACTTCACAGATGCCTAACATCTTGACTTTTTGGAGTGATGAGTAGAATATTTTATATTAAGAAGGCATAAATTTTAAAAACCCTAAAATCACATAACATGAGCACTGCAGAGACGATTTTACTTATAAATCTAGAAGAAATACTGTATTTCACAGATACTAGATAATTTTTACTGCTTTTATTTAAATGTCAAGATGATAATCTATTTTTACCGATGTCCTATTACTCTTATTTCTTCTCTGTTTTGTTTGTTACAGCTCCCTTTGGGGGGGACTTGGAGATGAATGCTTTCTTTCACAATTTTTCTTAATAAATCTAACAATAAAATCTTCCTCTCATTTCAATTTTGTTACCAAAAAGGTTTTTCTGATTGGTGGTGTTGGAAATTTTCAACCTGATCATGGTCATTTCTGAAACCAAATTTTTTTTTCCATCTTAGATGGTTTTCCCAACAAGGTCTTGTCACTATGAACTATTTAATATATGTATATATATATATTTTTGTCTTTTTTGAGACAGGGTCTCATTACGGACTTGAGCTTGTATTGTAACCCAGGCTGGTCTTGAATGCACAGTGATCCTCCTGCCTCAGCCTCCTGAGTGCTGGGACTACAGGCTGGGCCACCATGCCCAGCTTATCAACTATTTAATATTTTCAAAATTAGGACATTTTCAAATCTTTCAGCCACAGAAACACTAGTAAAATTTCCATGAATTCACACATAAACTCTTTTCTTTTTTAATGATTTCTTCTTTTATCTCTAGAGACTTAAAAACAGTTCAGCATATATTAGCATACTAAAAATATTTAGGTTAGCAACATGATTCAGGTATGTCATGTATATAGAGGATTATGATAAATCAAACAAAATAAAGCAAAAATACACCTGCTTTTGAGGTAGAAGATGAGATCAAAGAAGTATAATGGTTGTCAGATAAGACTAGTAGGTTTATAGATAAGGAAGTAGAATTTTGCTCTAGGGGAGATACCAAACCATTGAAGTTTTGAACCATGTGATACTGTACATTTTTCTTTTTAAATCTGTACTTTACATTGTTCAGATTCCAGACAGATATAAAATGAAGATAAAGTTTATAGGATTTATTAATAGCTGGAACACAGACTCTGAGATAAACAAAAGTGTCAAGGATAATCACACCAAAGTGTCGGCTAAAGCACCAGGAAAAATATAGTTACCATTCACTATAAGTTTCTTAAAATGAGAAAAAAGTTGGTTTGGAAAAGAGACACAGAGTGCATTTTTGTAAGATAGACAAATATAGATGTTGGCTGGGCCTCTGTTCATTAAGTGTGGATTTCAGAAAAAAAAGGTCAAAGAAGGAAGTTTAAAATTTTAGCAAGAGATAATATTTAAAGCACTGTGGTTGGGGAGATACACCCATTAAATAATGAGTATAGATATGAAAGTAAACATTTTAGGAATATTTAGAAGTCTAGAAAGCAAGGAAGAATAGCAGAGTAGATGGAAGAGGATGTCAAAAAGTAGAGGAAGAGCAAAGTAAGACTTGGATTTTAAATTTTATTGGAAAAAATGTCTTTCCCCAGGAACGTGCAAGGCGTGTCTCTTGGTGCTCAACACCAGCTCCATCCTCCAAGAGTTCCCTTGCATGGGATTGCAGGACTGAAACCCTGGGAGCAAAGTGTCATAGAACCCCTGACTAATGAGATTGTGGCTTAGATTATGTTTTGAGAAACATTAGTTAATTCATTAACGATATAATAGAAAGAATAGCCATTAAATTTCAAGAGCAGTGGGTGATGGCTGCTTGGGTCAGTATGCATGAGCTTTGAAGTGATTTCTAAGTTTACTCGTATAAGTTACTTTTTGTTTTCTGAGGCTGTGAGGAAGCTGAGACAGAGCTGAGTTCATTGTTGAAGGTTTCAGGCAGCTGTGGACCATTCTAATCACTGGAGGCCAGTGGTACTTGTCTTTTTCTTAATTCTCCGTCTCTTCTGATTTCACGAGCATAAATTCTATGAACTGTCTTCTTTCTGAAAAATGGGCAGTGACTTCTATTGTCCTGATTAAATCCTAACAACATAAAGACAGACTATCAGTCCTACAACTGGGTCAGTAAGATAAGGGCCGAGCACAGTTACTGCTGGTGCCACTGATGGCCTGCGGCCCTTGTCATTGGAACAGTGTAGAAGGAAACACTGGTATAAATTCAATAGAAATGGGAGCTGTATATATGTATTCTTTTCTTTTCTTTTCATTCCTTTTACTTTCTTTTAAGTTGCTTGAGGGCAAGGTCTCACTTTGTATTTCAGGCAGCCTTAAACTCACTATGTGGTCCAGGCAGGCCTTGAACTCATGGTGAACATCCTGCCTCAGCCTCCTAAGTGCTGGGATTACAGGTGTGCACTGTTGCAGTCACCTAAGGAGAGAATGTGGTTGATAACTGTGAGATATTGTGGAGTGACAAGAGCATTTTGGATAGGTCATAGATGTTTTTTAAGATAAGAGATGATAAAACATGTAATGATCCAATAAGGAGGAAAATCTTGCTGATGCAAAAAGAGAGAGAGGAAGGGAGGGAGAGAGAGAGAAGTTCAAGAATAAACTTCTTTAACAGGAGGGAGGAAATGAGACCATATGCATAAATAAAGACAGTGTCTAGAGATGCAAACAAGAATAGCACATTCAGTTCACAGAAAGACAGACTACCTGAGTAATCTAGGTAATCTGGTAGACTCGGGGTGGCAGCATGTTGAAACACCCTGCTGACTGCTGATTCCTAAGTGAAATAATAATTAACTTTACTTGTTGAAGAAAAACAGGGAACATCTGAGGGATGAGAGGGAAATGTAAAAGAGTAGTCTTAGAGAATATCAGAAGAGCAGTGCAATGGCATTATCTAGCACAGAAGTCTCTTAGAGAAACGTTAATATGTTTGTGTGTTTTAAATCTCCAAATTTTGAGTTCTCTGATAAGGAACAAAACAGGCAAGTTGACTTAATTAGGAATGATTCTCTTACCAACTGAGATTACTTATGGGGAAAAAAAGAGAAAGAGATAAATGGACTGGAAAATGAGTGATGATAGTAATGGATTATGGAGCACAAGCTACATAAAAGAGCAAGTGGATACATGAGAGGAGTAAACAACAGTGAAAAATGATAAGGTCAGTTCACAGAAATTTGCAATATGGCAAAAGAATTATTGGAGTATGAATAATACAGGAAATACGATTGGTTAGCTATACAGTTGTAGCGCTATAAATTAAGGTTGTGAGTGATTTGCAGCTATTGAAAATAACAAAAGCACTACCATGGGAATGAGTATCTATGGTGATAACTACTACCCAATAGTGAAGATAAGTATGATTAGAATTGACAAGCTAGAACATTGGATGGATCATTTTCATGCATGTAGAAATTCCCAAGGAACATACTGATGTGCAAGAGACTGATCCAGCACTAAAAGTTCAGCCAATAGGAAAAGTGACCATGAGAAAGGCAGAAAACAATTGCATGAAAATAAAGAATAGCATTAGAGTAATAACTGTGCTGCAACATAACTGGAATTTTAGGAATGGAAAAGAAGGTAATGCTGGAGGAAACCTTGAAGATCAACAAAGACATCAATTTTACTCCAAGGACTAGCTGGACATTGGCTGTAGGGAGGAAATATCTCTCTCATTACAAAAGCATCTGCGTCCTCAGGAGAGAACACAGTTCAGAGGCACACTTTAAGTTAGTTCAGGGTCACACAGGATGGGATACGGGGTGAGACTAAGACAATAGAGCAAAGAACTTGTGAGGAGAGCTCAGGATGACATGGGAATACTGGGATACATGGGTGATGTGAACAGTGACAGAGGCTCTATACCTCAGATGAAGCTGATGGTCTCCAGGACAGGTTGTAAACACACAGTAAGGCTGAGAGGTTGTGAGCGTTGGGAGAAGGAATGGGGTGGGGCATGGATTCCATAGAATGTGGAGCCCTAGGAGTTCTTTCTTAAATCACAGTAATGGCTTTCAAGGACCAGTGAAAAAGAATCATCAAGCTGTTTTACTAGTAGAAACATTTAAACCAAAAGAGAAGCAATCTCTCCTGGTTTTCAGAAAAATATTGTGCTAATTTTTTTCTTAACTTGAAAGTTGATAATCGCTCTATTTTATTGGACAGAAATAGACTAGAATCATGAAATGGAAAAGGCGATTATCAAGGTTATATTCAGTTGTTGGAAATGTCTGTTAGCTTAATTTTGAAAAAATTCAAAAAATAGAAACCAATTGCAGTAACATAATGTCATAGTTGCTGGAATAATGAATAAAAGAGAAGTATCCATTATTTCTTTTTTTGCTTATGTATTTATTCACTTTTATACTCATATTTTCATTGCATTTTCTTTGACTCCCCGTAGACACTTATTATATTGTGTTTAATAGATATCCTTTTGTTTACATGTGACCTTAAGAAACATGTACTGTTTTGGGTGATTTATTTATTTATTTATTTATTTATTTGTATAAGTCTGTGATACATAATGAATGTATTTATTGTGGCTATTGGCACACATACACATTGCACATTAACTCTTTTATTTCTCATTCCCCTCACTTCCCTCCCATCTCCCCTCCCATCCCCAGAGGAATCTATTAGTGCTACAGTTCAAACTATCATTATAGCAAGATGTAGTGGTGCATACCTGTAATCCCAACACTTGAAAGGCTGAGGCAAGATAATTGCTTCGAGTTTGAGGCCAGCCTGGGCTACAAAGTGAGTGTAAGACTGGCCTGAACTGCATGGTGAAACGCTGCTTCAAAAAGGCAAAATGGCAAAAAGGCAAAAAGGCAAAAAGGCAAAAAAAAAAAAAAAAAAAGAAAGAAAGAAAGAAAGAAACTATTATTATGTTTTTACAGGATGTGACCTATTAAGTGAAAAGATAAGGATCCATTGTTGCAGTTAAAGGATTCTGTCACCTCTGTAAATATCCATTCCCATGAACATTTAAATAAATGGACCTCCCCCCAACCCCAGAGACCTCTGCAGCAGGCTGATCTTCAGCAGCACCTTCCCCCACCCTGGAGACCTCTGCAGCTAGCTGATCATTGGCAGAACTTCCCTCTCCACCCAAGTGACCTTAACAGCCCAGGGACCATCAGCAATGTGTCCACCACCTGCAGAATCCTGGTGGGCTCATGGAAGCCTCAGCAACCCCTCACCCACACAGAGGACCTCATGGGAACTGTGACAATGTGGTGAGTTTACCCCTCAAGTAGAAGACTTCAGTGTGTCAGTAAGAGCAGCAATGAGCCCTCCCATCCAGCCCAGCAAGAGTGTGGGTGAGTCCTTCCATACAGAGAACACTGGGTGGGTTGAGGAGAACTCTGACAAGGCCTCCCCCAACCTGGAGGAATTTGAAAGGCCCTAGGAGACCCCCAGTGATACAGTAGGGTCCCATCTGAGGTGCACAATGTAGCCAGGTAAATCTAGCAGATTGGAATAGCCTAAAGCCACAGTAAAAATAGGAGCTAAGAGTTGGCTTACATCAATACTTCTAGGCTAGTCAGCCTAGGGAGAACATAAGACTCACCCAACAGGACCTGCAGGAGGAATTCAGGCGACTGGCCCTTTCCCTTCATTGTAGGACCCAGCGACTGTACAAACATCACCCATACAGTAGGACCCTAAGACACACATGGCGGTCAGTTGAGACTAGTGGGATTGAAAGACCAAAATATTGATACAAGAGGTGAAAATAGCAAGACAAAAAAGCAAAATGCAATCTCAAATGTCCAGCCCATCAGGAACAAGTACAGGAGACACTGAAATAGAGGACATTAGAAGTCACACACACAAAACTTCTGAAAAGATAGCGAGTGAAATAAAGAAACAAATCCATGAAGCTACTGAGGAAATCAGATTAGAAATAATCTCTCAGGTAAAGAAAGAAATGACAACCTTAATAAAGGAATTACTCACCATAGCTAGAGAAGACATAGATTTTTAAAAGTTCAGTAGCACGGGAAAATGATGGAAACTTTGAATGAAAAACTTAGGAAAGAAATGCAAGGCATAATACAAATTCAAAGAGATATCCATGAAATAAAAACTCCATTGAAAGCTGGCAAAACCGTTTGAATGAAGCTGAGGATAGACTTTCAGACCTAGAAGACAGAATCATTGCTAGTGATCATGAAAGGAAAGAACTTGTAAAAATAACAACGGAGCATGAAATAGCAATTCAACAGATTCAAGATGATGTAAAGAGCCGGGCGTGGTGGTGCACGCCTTTAATCCCAGCACTCGGGAGGCTGAGGTAGGAGGAGTGTTGTGAGTTCGAGGCCGGCTTGGGCTACAATGCGAGCACAAGGCCGACCTGAGCT
>RJWM01030701.1:0-23168 GCA_004363535.1 Dasyprocta punctata
AAAAAAAACTGCAACAGTTAGAAGGCTGAGGTAAAAGGATCACCACAAGTTTGCAGCCAACCTAGGTCACCTAGCAAATTCGAGGTCATCCTGAACTATATACCAAGACTCTGACTCAAACAAACAAACGCCAGCAATGACAACAAAAAACCCTAATAACAGCAACAGAAAACTATTCCGCAGTCAGACGCTTCTTCTGTCTTGCCATAAATCACTTTGTAATCTACTACACAAATGTATAAGGCTGACTTTAAAAAGGGGGCTTGAAGGAGAGAGGAAAGGAAAGGCCTGTTGTGACAGAGCTGGACTTTGATCTGGACATAGTGGACAGCAAGAACTGGATAGCATGAAAAGGCAGCTTCGGGCAGAGAGGAGAATGTGACCCTGCAGGAGGAAGGGAGGAGGGGGGAGAGCGGGCCTGACTGGGAGCAGCAGACCCAGGTTCCCGCAGCTTCCTGTGGCCGGGGCACTTGGCCAGGGCTGCCCTGGATGGGGGACACCCTAGAAGCGGTGTGATCTTGGGATGGGGCGGCGGCTGTAAGGATGTATGTGAGTGTGTGTGTGTGTGTGTCGTGTGTGTACACAGGGTGTGATGGAGGTGAAAGTGATGAAACTATTCGAAAAGAGACAATCAAGAAGCCCTTGTGAGGTCACAAGGCCTTGCATTTAAGGGAAGCAGCAGGGAGAACGAAGAGGAAGCAGTAGACTCAAGAGACCTTGGTCAAATAAAGATGTAGCTATTCCGACAGACGCAGGCCTTGGGGCGAGAGCAGAGCGAGGAAGTGCCCTTGGACCCTGAATTCGGATTTTCAGTAAGTGAGAAGAGAAATTCATTCACAGGTCAGACGCAAATGCACGCTGCATCTTCCCACCCATATCTGATTCCTGTGTGGATACTGTAGGTCACGGTGACACTTTCTGTGGCAGCCTCCAGGATTCTGGGCATGACGCAATTTCACATCTGGGGATGTTTAAGAGATCCTTTTTTTTGAAGCTCTTTAGAACATGCTCAGAAACTTGTTTCAATACTTCTGTTCACCCTCTACTTTTGTGAACTTGAAATTTTTAATTTAACTTCTTAACTATAAAATACACTTATATTGTTCAAAATTCAAAAAAATACCAAAAAAATGACTCAGAAGGCATTTCTCTCATCCCTGTGTTCCGCATCTGTGCAGTGCCAGCCTGTAGTCACACGTGTAATCACTTGATCAGTTACCTGTCTACCCAGCCAGTGTCTCTGCCATCCATCGCTTCCCTTCCACTGGTCCCTGCCACCTCTTTAAAATCCAGTCTCACGTCTCTTTATTGCCCTTCTACCGGCAGTCTTAGCCCTTTCATCCCCAGCACAACCCCACTGTGTGCATGTGTACACACGCACGCACGCACGCACGCTGCTCACAGCTGTCACCCACCCAGTGCAGCCCCTGGACAAATCCCTTTGTGGCCAGAGGAAGTTGCACAAGCCAGGTGGCCAGGCCAGCCCCACCCAGCCTGCTTTCTTTGAACTCATGCCCTGCCCATCCACAGCCACCGATGCGCCTGCCACTTGATCCCACCGCTCCTAATCGGACCCTCCTTTCCTTCTTCCTCCCTCGGGTCTCAGTCTAAAGCAGTGTGGAACTGCTTCTTTCTCTCCCATTCTTTCCATCCACACATCTAAGTCAAATTCCAAATGTATCACGTCAACAAGGATTTCCTTTCCTCTGTTCAAGTGCCCTTTTCGAAGTCCACCTCGCACATTGCCTACAAAGTATGCTAGACTGCAGTGTCCTTAAATGAAATGAATTCATGGTGAATGGACCTCATCTTGTTTCTCCAGATTCGGCACCTGCTGAACATCTTACATACTGAGCAGAAACTGCAAACCTCCCCTAACGTCCACCCTGCCTGTCTTCCCCAGGAATAACTTTTTGCCCAGGCATGGGACCTCCTGGCAGAGGTAGCATTTGCTAGCCTCCTCTGTCTTAGGCCCCCCTGGGCCTAGGTTCTTGTCCACAGCCGGGGACTGAAGGGCACCTGCAGCTTCCAGTTTCCCTCTTACCAGGGAGAGCGCTCTGCCCTCCCCTTCTCTCGCTGCAATGCAGAGGTTTGGGTGGTTGTGTTGGTCCAAGCAGAGGTGAGCAGAGTACCCGAGGATCAGAACAGAACAAAAACCAGGAGCTTCCTTCAGACACCAAGGGCCGCCTTCCCAGCCGGTGATGTCGCTTGTGTACAGGTGTTCGGTTTCCCTCTGGGTTTAAGCCATTGTCACTCTGGGACTAGCTTCCAACAGCTGCCTTTATATTCTAATATTCTACAAGGTGCTTAGTACATGTTTTCTGAATTAGGTTACTGGGTGAGAGGTTCCAGGTTTGTACAGGAAATAAGAAAACAAAGGGGATCTTCCATTACTACTTCAGATTTACGAGGTAGGTGGCCGTACCTTACAGAACTCGTTTTATGAGGCCCTGTCAAACAGAACACACCTTAGAAACCAGAGTGATGCCGCACTTGCTTAACTGATTAAAGTGTGCTAAGATCAAGTGTACCCCAGTTGTGCCAGGAATCAGCCCCACTGGTAAGCCTGGCACAGCTTGGCACTTATCGCCCTGAGGGCTTTGCCACATTAGAGAAGGCAAATGAAAAATAAATGCTCACAGAACTGTGTGACCAAGAGCAGCTGCTCAATCAAGGCCTTGGCGAGCGTTCTTTCAAAACCTCCTACAACCCAGAATGTCCTCTGACTTTCTTCTGTTTAATCTTCGGGTTTTCTAAAGCGACAGGGTCCCCGAGGAGTCTGCGCATCACACCGATGAAGGCTGTGTGAGCTCAGCTGCCCCTCACCCACCCCCACCTCAGAAGCCGTCCTCTAGTCCTCTAAGCTGAGCAGGTGAACCCCAGCCCAGGCTGCTCAGGATGTGGGGTGAGGGCCGGAGACAGCAGAAAGCAACTCAGCCTCCTGCACTGCCACCTCCCCTAGCCACTAGACTCGCATCTTGTGCCTTACAGGACCTGTGTGCCACATGTCAAAGGGAAGAGGAGACACAGGAAATGAGCTGGATTCCTGGGCTGCAGGGAGGCGGGCTTCTTGCTAACCAGAGGGGACCAGAACCAGAGAAGCCACACAAGGAACACAGAGCCCCTGGCCATCGCACAAAGCCAGGCTGTGTCCACCCAACCTAGTTAGGGGTTGGGTTCTGGAGAATTAATTTTGTTTCTTTTTCCCTAAGCACAAAGCATTGAAAGTTCTAAGTGTTTTCGTGTGTGTGTGTGTGTGTGTGTGTGTGTCTGTGTATGTGTGTAAGTGTATGTGTTTATGTGTGTATGTGTGTGTATGTGTGTGTATATGTGTGTGTGCATGTGTGTGTTCTATGTATGTGTTTGTGTGTGTATATGTGTGTGCATGTGTGTGTATGTGTGTATGTGTTTGTGTGTATGTGTGTGTATTGTGTGTTTGTGTGTGTATGTGTGTGTATATGTGTGTGTGTGTTTGTGTGTGTATGTGTGCATGCGTGTGTGTGTGTGTACAGTTTTAAACGTGGCCAAGGAGCAGTCTGAGGGTTCTGTAGACAAATAGAATGGGCTCAGACAGTAGAAAAAGCCAATTCTGGATATGGGCTTTGGAAGGTACCCTGACTCAGCAACCCAAACCGCACGTCCAGTCCCACCCTTTCAGAGCCCCACTGTGGCCTTTATTGCTGGGGTGACAAGACCCCCACAGAGTCTGAGTATCAGGTTGGGGGTTTTCCCCGGAGCTCATTCTCCCTCCTCCTCAGACTGAAATCACTAAGCCCTGAGTATGTGCCCTTCCACTGCAAAAAAAGTAACATGGATTTTACTTAAACTCTTGAGTGTGCATTGGAGGGATACTGGGAGTTGAATCCAGGGCCTCTGCACTAAGATACAACCCCAGGCCTTCTAACACTTTTTTTAATTTGGAGAAGAATCTCATTAAGTTGTTAAGTTGCCCAAGCTGGGCTCAAACTTGTCATTTTCCCACCTCAGCCTCCCAGGTTGCTGGGATTACAGGACTGATCAGCCATGCCCAGCTTTGGGCTTTCTAACTCCTCCCTTAGCTCTTTAAACTTCCTTTCCACCGAAAGCATGCTCATGGAGGGACATGGCACCATGGCACCATGGCACCATGGCACTGGTGGGACCAGCCCCTCCTTGGGGCGGAGACGTCAGCATCCATTCCTGCAGTATCTACGGTAAGTTGCATGACACCTAACACAGGTGACTAACGAATGTGTGATCATCAGCTGCATCGATTTGCTCAGAAGGACTCATTTTCTCTGCACTTTATGAGACAAGGTAATGGCCAGGCCACCCCCACCATCAGATCCACTGAATCCTCCTCTGCGAGCAGACAAAGCAGGGAAGAGCGCACCCTGCCTGTGTGTGACCCAGGCCAACCGCCTTGCCTCCTTCCCTCCAAACCTCCCTCCTTCTGGGAGAAGTCAGTAGAGAACTCAGCAAGTGTCCAGGCTTGAAACAACTAGAAAGCAAATGAAGGGATACAAATTTCTGCTTTGCAATTGCTGATGAAGCTCAAACACTGGAAGACTGTGGCTACCCAAGGTGACAGGTGGAGGTGCCATCCTCAGAAGAAACTGAGGTGCCTGCTGTCCCCAGGGAGGCTGCTCCTCACCTCAGGCCCACAAGGGAAGGTGTCTGAGCTCAAGGGCACCCCTCCTGGGCAGGATGGCCTGGGGTAAGAGAGGAGAAGGGACCCCGTGGGTACAAAACCTGCTCTACACAAATAGCTTCCCTTAGAGCCAGAAGAGTAAGAGGCCCTTTTTCTAGTGGCATTGGAATAAAAGTGGCCTTGATTTTTCCTAGCAGCAAAGAACCCATTTCCCAAGTACCTCCAGTCACCATGGCTACAGGTTCAACATATATTTGAGGTGGTCCTTGGTCCATCGCTGGGAGGTTTCTGGCCAGCCCATCTTCCTCCTTGTCACGCTCATGTCTGTGTGGCAGACAGAATCAGGTATCAAGGCACGGGCTCGAGGGCAAACACACTGTCACACCATCCCTTGCTCCTGCCGCTCCAGCAGCGATGGTTCCTGTTGTGCCCGCCAGGGTCCAGCCCTGGGCCTTTGCACCTGCGCCCCCTGCCTGGAACACGCCTTTCTCTCATGTCCTTGGGACATTCCCTCGCCTCCTGGATTGTGCTCAGAGATCTCCTCCCTGAAATTTCTCCCTGCTCCCTCCACTTGTCCTTAACCCCTTCTCCAATTTTATTTCTCTCCATTGAATTTATTGCTGCCTGATTATTATCAGCCACTCACACGTTTCGTTTGTGGCTTCCTTCCCCGCTCCAGAATGTAAGTTCCCTGAGGTGTTTTGGTCCAGACACAAACCATCTACACAACGCTCCTCAGGGAGGGCATCAACCCTGCAAACCCAGACATGGGGATGAGCACCAATGGGTCCCTCAGCAGGCCGGGGCTCTCGTGAAGGCAGGCTCGAGGTAAGCTGCGCAGCCACTGCGGTCAGGAGGAATTCCCAGGGACTGGCCAGGCCACCATACCAGTGCCTAACCAGAGCTCCCGATGTGAGAACTTTGAGAATGGAAATGACAGGATTCACCTCAAGTGGCAGCCAATATATCCTCTCTGTGTGGCGTGCAGAACTTTGGAGGCTTCATCGGGGTTTATTCTAAAGCTGCCATTCACATTGGCACATGAGGCTGATGTCAGAACATCAACAGGAGCCCACAGCAAAGTGGCAGAGCAGGCCCTGCTAGATCCTTGCTAGGGTTAAGCCACACGCATGTCCCCCCTCCCAGAAAGGACTCTATGGATCATGAGGATGAGTCAGTCCTACAACCCCTGACATGTGGACTGTACCAGAACTAAACTGGAGTATTTGAAACCCAGTGGCCTGAGACCAGGTATGTGGCCTCAATGAAGCCTGAGCCCCAGTTCCTAGTACTGCCCAGAAAGCACAATTTCCTTCCTTCCCTGCTAGTCGTGATGATGTGGAAGCCCTGCACATTGCTGATACGTAGCAGGCACTTACTCATGCAGGGAGGGTCTTTACTGAAGAAGGAAAGTCCTCCAGGAGCATGGGGAATGTGCACCCGGCCCTTGCATTGACTGGGGTTGTTGTGCCCTCCCCCACCCCGGCGGTGTCTGCTGTAGCCAGAGACAGGGCAGAGCCTCCCATGCCAGCACTCTCCATGGACAGTGAGTCTGTGGCACCTTTTCTCCTGCCCAGATTTAAATTAAAGTACAAAATTTGCATTCTGTCCCTTTGGAACCTGGCTCAGTGACCAAAGCCTCAGGTTTGAAATACTTCTGCTCCAAGGAACTGCAGGTTCAAATCCCTGAGGGATTTCTGCTAGGCCTGGCATCCTTCTGAGACACATCATTTGAATAAATGCAATTTAGGGAAGGCAGACCTTACGGAGGAGGCCTCTGGAAAGGAGAGATGGAGAGCCAGGGTCAGCTCTGTCAGGGCGCCTCTGCCTCCTTTCCAGATGTCAGGCAGAACTGTGTACCTTTGCAGAGGCCAGAGAGAGCTTGAGGCGTATCTGTGTGCCAAGGCCTCGTCCCTTCTTGTTTTACTTGTGAATCCTTCGTCACTTGCTTTCTTTTCACTGCTCCCTATGCCTCGGTGGGTGCTTTTTAGAATGGGGTGCTTCTGCCTAAACTCCTGCAGTCTAATGCTGGGCCTCACCCTCCCTGTGCTACAGCTTACGAAGTGCAGTTTCATTTGGTGGTTACTGCCGTGGCCTCCAGAACCGGCTGATGAGTGATGAGTGTGTACATCCTGGGTTTTCTACATCCTGCCTATGGGACCCGGGACACCTTCTGTGGCTCACACCAAAGTTCTGCATGTTGTCAAACATCCCAGTGTTACCACCTCCCAGGCTTTGTCACATAATTTAGCTGCCCTGGTCTTGGGGACTTGTTAAATAAACGGCCTGCAAAAGAGCTTCCGGATTTCCAACTGCCTAGGCAAGGACAGCAAGGACAATCAGATTGACCAAAGGCTTCAGAACTTCTGAGACTCACGGGCTTCTCATAGGTCACCACAAGTGAATGAGAATTTGCATGGCTTTTGCGGGACTGTGGCTCTCAAAGCTCTGATTGCATGGCACAGTACAAAGGGCCCTGGAGAGAAACCGAGAGGTGGAGCCAGAGGGACCTTTTCCAAGCGAGACCCTAGGAAAGACAGAGATTAGTGGGCAGCACGTTCACCAGAGAGAGAGAGGTGTGTGATCACGCCGGAGACCAGACAGGTGGACAGTGGGGGAAAGGATGTTGTACAGTCTCAGTCGAGGCCTTAGCTGGCCACACAGGTTGCTCGGGAGCTGGAGCAGCCTCACAGAGTGACTCAGGCTGGAAAGGGAAGCCCAATCTCAGACTCCTTCTGTTGGTCAATGGTGAGTTTAGACCTCGGGTTCAAAAAGGGTGACATAGCATTCATCATGAGCTCCTGCCAGGCCTGCGTCTGTCTTTACAAGTAGAAAGGTTACTTGCTTGTGTTCTGGGAGCCAGAGTTCTTTACCAATTAGTACAATTAAAAGAGAGTGTTTCATTTTGGCCAGGGTACTCCCAAATATATCTTGGTCACTCAATTCATTGGCAAATGGCAGAAAGTTTTCAAATTGTAGAGTCTTTGAGTCAGAAAGGAATTGAGAGGTTACTTACTGAACTCTTCCCCCAGGACAAAGACCCAGGGCATTCAACTGATGGTCTCCAGCCTCTCTCTGCCTGGCTGTCCTGGCGGTGTGGGGGGTCCCCCCACAATAAGGCCTGTAATCACTGCTCATCAACCAGACCTCCCTAATATTACAACCTCCCAAAATACATCACTCACAACTCACAAAATAAATGCCTCAGTTATAAACTACCCTTGCACTATCTGAAGACAAGCATTTTGCTTCTACTCCATGAGCACCAACTCAGTGCCATTCATTGGACAAACGTGGCCTCTGTGTCTTCCTCCTGAGCCTTCGTGTGCACATGGAGTAGCCTAGTCTGCAAGAGGTGTCACTAGGGTCACACAATTCCTATTATTATCCTTGGCCCCTGCCCTGGGAAATCAGGGAAGTTTACAAGGGAAAGAAGAGACATGGGGTAGGATCTGGAAAAATGAATAGAAAATCTCTTATCCTAGAAGGGACAGCATTTCAGTTTGGGGGATGGGATTTAAAAAGACCCGGAACATCTGAGGGTGGGAGTGAGTATGTGTGGGGAAAGCGTTAAACGTGGCTGGAGCAGTGGTTATTTCCTGAGGGCAGTTGCTCCCCAGGGGACATTTGGCAAAGTCTAAGGAGTTTTTGTCATAATTAGGAGTGGTTACTAATGACATCTAGTAGGTAGATGCCAATAGCACTGCTAAACATTCTATAGTTCACAGGGAATCTCCACAACCAAATAGGGTCTTGTCAAACATGTTACAACTGCTGAGGGTAAGAAAGCCTGAGCTAGAACCTGCAGCTAAGGTAGGATTATAAATACGGAAAATGGGACTAGATTCTGCTGCCTAAAGGATTCTGGAGCCTAAATTTGGTTAAAAAAAAAACAGAATTAAAAAATGATTAAGAGTAAGATGAATCTGGAGTAGGGGAGATTGTTTAGGACACCACTGGGATTGTCCATTCCTTCATTCTTTGTTGTTTTCCCTTATAATTTATTAAGTATTTACTGAGCATCTTTTATGTACTAGTTTCTGTGTGTATCCCTGGAAAGTAATGATGAGTAAGAGAGACCCACTCCAGACCTTGGATATTTTGTAGTCTGAGTGCAGAAGAGAAATGCTATCTAAATAATCCTACAAATACATAAACACTCACTGGCAGATATAATGAGGCAGCAATAAGGGGCCTTCCAACAGACCAGACTAAGACGACTGAGTAGGAAGAGGCTTGCAGTGAAGATCTGGCCACGAAATCAGGTGAGACTTTATCGGTCCATGTATAAGAGAAGACAAAGCCATTTCAAGGTAAATTTTCAAGGCTGAACAATAGGACCCTACACACTTGCTGTCATGGGCAAGTAAGGAAATGCCAGTGCCTGGCCTAGATTCTGGCTCCAGGCACTGTGTTGGTGACAGTGGCCATAGCAAGACAGGAGGGGTGGGCACCTGAGAGCTCAGGGTGGACCCATCAGACCTGTGACAAATTTGCAATGCATGGCAGTTCCCAGAATTCCTGAGCTTCCACGACTTTGAAGTGATTCAGTAATAGCCACTGGTTGGAGCTGCTTTCCCCACCCTGGCTCATTTCATTTCAACTTGCTGTTTCTGGAGAGGCCTGGATTCCAGTTTACATGTGATGCCCCTGAGGCCAGCAGGGTGGGTGACATTACCAAGGTCACCCAACTTGTTAAGGCCTCAGATCCATCTGGTCCCGAGACCCCAGCCCTGAGCACTGCAGAGTAAAGACAGAGTCCCACATTCCAGCCCCCACTGCACCCCCAGACTGCAGCACCTTGGACCTTCTTCCGCCAGGGCAACTCGGGCTAACTGGATTTGGAAGCATTTCAGCTCCCCGGTGTCTTGTCCTTCTCAATGAGGTCATAGCAGGAGAATGAGGGGAGATGAGGTCATCCAGGAAGCAGACAAGCTGGGGATGGAGCCCAGGAATTCACAGTGAGAAGGCACAGTCTGCCAGCCCCTTTCCAGGGTTAGGACACCAAGGGAGCCACAGTGGATTTGCTGATGCCCAGGGGGATCAAGCTTCCCCAGTTCTCCTTCCAACCCTAAGCAGCTGTTAAACAAGACTTTTCCTGTCTCTGAATGTTGCCTGAGGCCCAAGAAAACAATGGACACTTAAAGCTGCCTCTGCAGAGTGAGGTGCTGGGTCCTCCGCCAGACAACTTTCTCTTTGTTCGGAGCTTAGAGCCAGAGAGGAGGAAGCTAAGGAAGCTGGAGACCTTGAAGTAGAGTTTGGCTGTTTGAGAAGCAGGTAGGAAGGTTTCCTCAGAAAGAGTCACCTGTGTGAGAGGCTGCCTACCAGGGAGTGAGGGGAAAACGTGAGCTGGCGCTCAAGGAATCCACTCCACGGGGAGCGAGTTTGTAACCCTTGGAATTAGGGATGGCACAGAAGCCGATCCTTGGCAGAAGAATGCAAGGTGCCTGAGAAGGAGGCAGAGCCTCGAACAGGTCAGGTGTCACCTGCTTCCAGAAGGGCCTTGAAGGCAGAGCCAGCCTGAGAAGGCAGAGAGGGAGGCGGGGACCCCAACATAGGGATGCACTTCTGGAACCCCGAAGTGAAGAAGCACTGCTTAAGGCAAGTCATTGCAAGTAGAAGACCACCAGGAAGGGAAGAGTCCCCAAAGAACCCTCAAAAGCAGCCGGCCTTTGGGACTCCTTGAGCCTGAACTTAGGTCACAAGCTCACCCGTGGGTCTGTGCGCTTTTCCTGTCACACCCCTCCCTGTAGTCTGTACCCTGTGAGGCCAAGAGAATGGCTATAGGGAAAGAGAGGAGGTAGGACCTTCCTATGACAGGATTCCAAGGTCAGGCCCCAACTATCTGTGTGTGTGTGTCTGTGTGAGGGTGTGTGTGTGAGTGCATGTGTGAGGGAGTGTGTGCATGTGCAAGAGTGTGTATGTGTGTGTTAGAGTGTGTGTGTGCATGTGTGAGGGTGTGCGTGTGCATTGCAAGAGTGTGTATGTGTGTGAGAAAGTGTGTGCATGCGTGAGAGTATATGTGTGTGAGTGCATTGTGTGCACATTTGTGAGGGTGTGTGTGTGTGCAAGAGTGTGTGTGAGTGTGTGTGCATGTGTGAAGGTGTGTGTGTGTGTACATGTGTGAGAGAGAGTATGTGTGTGGGTGTGGGGGGGTGTGGATGTGTGTGGGTGTGACAGGCAAGGGCAAGGATGTGAAACATACGAGTGAATAGTGCTTTGATTTAGGTGCACTGAGGTTTTAATATCTGCAGATAACTGAGCGATTTTGGATGACAAAACAGTTGGAGTGGAAAATCCATGTGTCCTTCCAGGCATGGGGAAGGGAGAAGGAGCCTCAGGGTAGGTCTGATAGGATGTCACATGCGTCGCACAGGGTCCAACTCAGTTGATAAGCAAATTACTTTTCTTCAAAGCAAGTGGGAGGTCAGGCCTTGCTTCGGAACTTCCAAGACGAGGCTGACTGCTGTGGCAGCAAGAATAGGCTGGCATCCTGGGACACACCATGGCCTCTCCAGGTACCAGGAAGCCTGCACAGAGATAATGTCCCTGGGCCTTTGAGAATGAATATGAGAAGAAAGAACTGGACTCTCCAGGAAGAAATTCCTAGCTTTGGGACCAGCACAACCCACAAGAGGCCCCAGCTCCAGGATCATACGCAGACCAGGGAGTTCGCCTCTCTCCCCACCATGGATGCCACTGCGTGGGCTGCGTGCCTTCCCAGGAAGCTGACGACTTTGTGAATAAATCCCTCAGCCTGAAGCAGAGAAGGGCTGCTGTCTGCCTCTCCTCACTGATGCTGGTCCCCTATGGGTGCTGGGAGAATGAAGCCTAGGGTCACTTTATCCCCACGACCTGGAACTGACCAGGTTAGTGTTCAGGACGTGGATTTGGTGGAAGGTACCCTGGGTCCTCAGGCCATAGCTGCACGACTGCTGCAAAGGACTTGGACTGGGCTCTCATGGGAACTAAGAGGAAAGGCCAGGGATAACCAAAGACAAGTCCAGACGTTCACTGCTGTCCTACACTGAAAGTCAAAAACAAATCTCTTATTGTCATCAGGAGTGTGACCGTGGAGAGGTGGCCTCAGAGTCAGGTCCTTCTGCTGTGAAGTGAGGGGAATAACGCGATGCTCTCTTTATTAGGTCATTGTTGGGGTGATTAAATAAAGAGCGGTACAGAATGATGAGAGCAGTGCAGCCACATAGGAAGCATTTCGTAAACGCTCCTAACTTAAAAATAAACCCCTAGGGATAATGTCTTTGGCTACCCTGTGTCGTGTCAGCTTGCCTGTCAGCTCATTATCCCATCTGCAAGCCCCCAGAGACCACGCATGCAAGTCAGAAAGACAAATGCAGGGTGTCATCAGGGCAGTCTGCAGGCAGCCAGGGCACCAATGGACTCATAGTGTGAGGGCTGGACTTTGTCACCCTACATTTGTCACCAACCATCTCTTTTACCCTCGGCGACCTCTCAGTGCTGGAGACTTAAGCCAACTATAGTCGCATATGGCCTGTGGATAAGCCAGGCTGCTACTAAGTTAATATCAAGGAGAGAGGGGAGAGGAAGAGGGGATCCCTTCCCGGTGTCTGTCCAGGAGTCTAACATCCCCATTCCAAGGGATTCTCTCCTCGGCTTGGGGGAATCATACTAGCCTTTCTTGGCTAGGGTACCATCTTCCTGGGTTCTGTCACAATTTAGGTCTCCTGTGCCTTCATCAATGATATCAACAATTATATCAACAGCGCCGATTGTGAAGGAGATGCTTCTGTGGACCTGGGAGCCTTCAGTGTTCTCTATTACATATTTATCTAATTAGTTTGGCCTTCAGAGCCTCTAAGAACTAACTTTTTTGTTGTTAGCGGTGGTTTTATGAAACAAGGTCTGGCTCTTTAGTCCAGTCTGGTCTCAAACTCGTGATACTCCAGACTCAACCTCCCAATGCTGGAATTGCAGGTGTGGGCCACCACCCCTGGCCTGAGTGACTAGCAATAATGTTCCTGGTCCCTGTCTCCTGAGGCCCAGGATGGTCCCAGATGTCATCTCTTGAAAAGCCTCTATGCAAAGGTCTGATCCAGGCCACCAGGGCAGTTGTGGGCTCTGACACAGACATGGCAATGGTACCATAGCTTTATATAAAGAAATACTCCTGTGATTTCTACTAAATCACTATTCCACATGTGCCAGAGCCAAGAAGAACCAAGGAGCCAACTAAGACCAAGAATTTGAAGGAAAAGGGAAGAGTTGCTGTAGAAAAGTTTGTATAAAGAATATAAAAATAAAGAGTTTAGATCAAAGGTTGCTCAGCATGGAAAAGATTCACCCAGAGCGGTGCTAGGTTGTTTGCATCAATTTTGCTGCTGGACATGAAGAGTCCATTTGCCCCAATTCCAAGAATAGTCAAATTCTGTACCATGATGCATTGTTATGTCTTTGGTGTAAAATCTTTGGTCCCCTGCATAGGTGTTCCAACTACCAGAACTTCCTTCCACTGGGCCTCCCCAGTAGATGAGTAGACTTTGGAGCTGAGACCAGGATGCAGCAGAGGCCCTGGTTGCTGCTTCACAATACAAACTTGTTGGGTAACACTTTGGTCTGAATGTGTCCCCTCTGAAACCTAGGAGTCACCACTGTGATAATATTAAGAGGCAGGCCTTTAAGAAGTGCTTAGGCTATGAGGGCTCCTCCATTATGAAGGAAGTCAGGCATCCTTATAAAACAAAAAGTCTCTACAGAGAGAGGTCTTTTACCTTTCTGGCTTCTGCCACAGGAGGATATAACTTCCTATCCCTCTATTTTTCACTCCATAAGGTACAGCGTGAGAGGTGCCATCTTGGAAGCAGACAGCCCCAGCTCTTGTCAGACCACATAACTGCTGGTAGCTCAGTCTTGGGCTTCTTAGTCTCTAAAACTGTGGGAAATCCAATTTTGCTCTTTACAAATTAACCAGTCTTTGACATGGTAGGATAGCAGCACAAAACAAAGACAAGTGTGGTTCTCTCATCCCAAGAGTGGCAGGAGTTTGTGAGGTGAAGAATGGCATCCTCAGACAATCCAGCGGCTCCACAACCAGCTCAGAAGCTGTTCCCAGTGGATAAGGCCGAGAGGAAGCTCAGGCCAGCAAAGAGGGACCCAGGCAAGGAGTCTCAACGAAAGGGAGATTGGAGAAGCCCAGACACGGTAATAGAGACAAAACACAGGACCCTGAGCTATGTTAAATCCTGACCGCCTTCTGGTTCTAGCCTGAGTAGCCCCCAAATTAAACACTTCTTTTCAGGGGTGACTGAGGTGCCTTGGTTCCTTGATACAGCAGAATCCCTCATCGAATTGTGTGCAACCAAAGGAAGAATAAAAGATAAAAAAACAAAACAAATGCACAAACAAAACACTCTGGGAGCTCACAGTAATTTCTCCTGGGTGCTCCCCTACCACTGCACCCTTTGCGGATCAAGGGGCCATTTCCTGAGCACCACCGCTATCCCATGGCCTGAGGGGGAGATTCATCTCCATGTTATGTTCTCCAACCCTCACAAAAACCAGGTAGGGTAGATAGTAATTCAATTTTATAAATGAGGAAACATTATCAAAATGGGTTTTTAAAATGGCCAGAACACTCATACATTAGTCATGGGAATGCACAATGGTACAGCCACTTTGGAAAGCATTTTGATGGTTTCTGAAAGTGTTAAGTCATTATCATATAACCCACAATACCACTCGTAAGTATATACCCAACAGAACCCAAAAAATATGTCCACACAAAACTTGTATGTGTGTGTTCATTGCAACATTATTCACAAGAACCCAAAGTGGACAATCCAAATGTCCATCAGCTGATGAGCAGATAAACACAATGTAGTATATCCACTATCCACACAATGAAATATTACTTGATAAAGAAAAGGAATAAAATTTGGATACATGCTACAACATGAATGAACCTTGAAAACATGATGTTATATGAAAGAAGTCAGACATAAAGTACCACACTTGACTGCGTTTATATGACATAGCAAATGTATAGTGACAGAAAGTAGATTAATGTTTACATATGGCAGGAAGTAGGGAGAAATAAACGGAAGGCAATTAGTAAAGGTTATTGGGTTTCTTTTTAAAGTGATGAATATGTTCTAAGCTACAACTATGGGAAATATATTTAAAACAACTGAGTCATATACTCCAAATGAATAAATTCTATGTGATGCAAATATTTCCCAACAGACCTGTTTTTTAGAACTAACATTGGTGGGCAAACCCTAATGGACACCTGTACTTGGAGAACTTAATGTTCAGGACCGCTTTTCCAAGAACAAAACCAGGCTCCTCTGCTTTGGCAGAGAGCACGGAACTCCAGTCCCAGGTAGATCTGGGCTTGTGTGACCTTGGGTGGGTTGCTTAGTCCTTGTATGCTAATATCTAAGTCTTTTGGAGATGAAATTAGAAAACATTTGCCGTAAAACCTCATATAGTTGTGCTTGAGTCTTTAATGGTACTGTTACTCTCATTTCCTAGCAGAATGACACAAAAGAACAAAACAGGGTCCAGCTCTGGAAAGTGACAAGGACATGAGTCACAGGTCCACAACAAGAATCTGGGAGTAACAGTAAAGTCGAAGCCCATCAAAACTCCTGGGCCCTCGGTGAGGACTAAGGCTCAGGAACAAAAGCGCAATTCAAGAGCCAAGAAATGATACTGAGCCTTAGGCTGGTAGAACTTGAGAAGTGGAAACCTCTGTACCCTGGCTACACCTGGTTCTGCCCAAGACTGAGGAGGCTCTAGTGGCAGGGAATGGGGGACATCAGGAATAGATGGATGCCCCTCAAATGTGGGGCATTTTCAAAGCAAGCAATTCAGAAACCCAAGTATCCTCAGTCCTTTAATGATTTTTCCCTATCCCAAGGGGCAATTTGAACTTCAGAAACCTATTTCATTGTGAAAGGTTTAAAAAAAAATCCATACAGATGAGGAAAAGACCATGGACCTACTTAAATGGCCTCAGCCCTGAGGGGGCAAAAAAGGAAGCAACACACCTTTACAGTCAGTCGACAAGCACTGCGATCCTTCTTTCTTCTACAGTATCTTCAGTGTTTTATTCTGTTGAAAGAACAGGGGAAGAAGACCATGTAACTATATGGCTAAAATCTTGGCTTCTGATTTTCAATTCAGTCAGCCCATTGAAAATTCAAGAATGGGATCATTCTTGGTGATGACAGAGCTAGAAATATGGTTAATAATAAGCACCTCAAAGATTACCATGAAGGTAGAATAAGATGGTGACAAACAAGTTGAACAAGTTATGGACTCAGAATCAGGCAGAAGCAGGGTTATGCTTGAAATTTCCTTAAACCTCAAATACCAACCTCAAAGCTGTTATAAATAAGACTTCTAAAATTCCTAGTGCAGGGTCTGACATTGTAGGCCTCAGTGCACGGTAAGAAGCAAAGCTCTTTAGATAGTGATAGGTGTAGCCATTGGCCTCCGAGGATGAGCTGAAGGCCCTGGAGTTGAGAGGCATTGGCCAGGTAGGTGGCTCAGTCTGACAGTCGTACACCCTTGGCAATTTGGCTTCAGACCTCAGGACTGAGGCGGGTACTACATGAGCTGGAAGCTTCCAGGAGGGACAGTACTACTTTCATTCAGGGCTCCATCAGGGCAGCTGATCAAACTGGCATGAGGTCAGAGAGGAGGGCACATTGTAATGCGTGCACTTGCAAATATGACAAAGGACTCCCATCCAGCGGCATCGGGCAGGCAGTGTTTGACCTCAGTGAGTAGCAGCTGGCCCACCCAGACCATTCCCAGAGTCCCGAATTCTGCAAGGCCTATGGAGATGCAGTGGTTCGGAACAGCTCACCATCCAACTCTTCCCCTGTCTCGGTCTGAGGCTTCTTTTGAGCTCTTGGATTCAATTAAAAAAAAAAAAAAAAGGTGCTGTCTGTATCTGAGTCTTTTGTGCATACTGCTCCTGCCTCAGTAGACTGCAGTTTTCTGCCCAGAGAAAAATACAGCCACATTTATTAACCCTCTTTGTGAGTCTCAGACTTCTTCCCAGGCTTCTTGGTGACAAGCTCGTCTCTCTCCGGCCCAGGATGTTCATTCAGCAGCTAGAGAGGAGTTTCGCTAGGAAGGGAGGAACCCCTGAGGGTGAGAGGTGGCCTGGGACAGCTGGGAGAACACCTTTAGTCAAAGAGGATTTTCACCAGGGCCATAAGTTTCCATGATGAAAAGCAAACAGTGCTTGTATCTTCAGGTGGCCCCAGGTCTCTAACCTGGAGTTAGGCAAGGGAGTTCAGAACCATGTTAGATAAGCCAGGAAGACAGGAAACACTGCAAACCAGCAAAAGGGTTGAAGAAAAAGACAGAAGCTTGAGGCTCATGAAGCTGTATCAAAGCTTGGGTTAAAAATGATTTATGGATTGGTTCATACAAGCACATGGTATAAAATCATAAAGACAAAAATGAAAAGTTAAGAGTCTCTCTTACCTTTGTATCCTAACAAAACAGACCTCTTCCCTGGAGAGAAGTATTAGTAACAATTTTTTATACATTCTTTGAGAGATAATCTATCAATTTTATGTATAACATACATAATTCATATATATATGTATATGTTCATGTATATGTATATGTATATCCCTCCCCACTTTATAAATGGTAGTATATTGTATATTGTTCTGACTTGCTTTTTCCCTGCTTAATGTATCTTGAGAATGGCTCAATAATTGTTTACTTAAAATTAAATAATTTTGTGCTATTGTCATTTACCTGCTTTTAAAGGTATTGTTTGACTTCCAGGTCTAAAATATTTTTGATTCAGTGTGTTTGCCTTCTTTTTTCACCTTTTGGTGGAATGTATTATTCCCACGTGGAAATGGAAGACTGCACAGTCTCAGTTCTTAGCCACAAATTCCACAAATGATCTAATTCTGAGTTCGCAGGTGGAAGGATCCATGCTCACCACCATTTCTTTTTCCAGGTACTCCGCTGATCTCCTGGTGACCAAAATTGGCCTTCTTGGAGTTTTCAAAATGTGGTCAGCAAGACTCTTGGTCTTATGTGTTTGAAAATGCTTTTAAACTTGATTAACGTGTTTCATGGGTATAAAAGTCTTAGATTCTCCATGGTTTTTTTTTTTCCTGGTTTGGAAACGTGTTGGTTCCTATGGTGGGGATGTTTAATATGACTCTGATGCTTGTCCCTAGTAGATAGATGATAGGTAGGTAGATAGACAGATAGATAGATAGGGCTCCGTACCTGTGCAATTTGTTACTTCATTTACTCTGACTTGGTATTTTCTGGACCAGTTTTCCCTGGAACATAGCATAAATTCAGGGCTTCTTAGCATAAATTCTGGGCTTTTATTTAAGTAAATATCCTTGAATCGTGTCTTTGAGCACTTATTCTCTTCTATCTGTGGATTCTTTTCTATAGGGATATATTTATGGCTCTTCTTAGACTGATATACCTACTACTATTTCACATCATTCTCAAACTCATCATTTTCAGCACATTTCACTTGATTTTTAATCCTTTTCTTCCTGCTTTCTTATGTACTCATCATGTTTTTCCCTTGTGTGCTTGTTTCAACATTCACTTTGTTTCTCTGTGTCTCTTTCTTGCTCTCTCAGCTGCTGGGAAGTGCAGCACAGTGATTAAAGGTGAGGGCCATGAAGTCAATGTTGCAAAATGTAGCTCTGGTCAATTTCTTTCACCCTGGTTTCCTCCTCCTCCTTACGGTCGTTGTAGTCATGGTCCTCCTCCTCCTCCTCCTCTTCTTCTTCTTGTTCTTCTTGTTCTTCTTGTTCTTCTTCTTTTTGAGACACGGTCTCACTATGTAGCTCTGGCTGGCCTTGAGCTCACTTTGTAGCCCAGGCTGGTCTCAAACTTGCAACCATTCTCCTGCCTCAGCTCCCCGAGTGGTGAGATTACAGGAGTGCACCACCACGCCCGACTTGGTTGCTTCATTTCTAATATGAGTAAATCAAGAGTACTCATCTTACAAAGGTATTGTAAGGGTGGATGGGTAAAACACAAAGTCACTCCAAACCATAATGAACACATTTTAAGGTTTATATATTAACAAGAGGAAGTAATGATGTTAATAGTAATAGCTATTTCTTCCTTCAGCTTTCTATTTCTCTGCTTTGATGTGTAACTTTAAGAATTCATTCATTCATTTTTTCAAACATGGTCATGGTTTTCATCTACTTTGGTGATCATATTTTTCTGGTGGCTGTTATTTAAAAAATTATTTCTTTTTCTTTTATTACTCTTTACTTTTTGCTTATTCCCTTTCAATATGGCTAGCTCTATAGACCAGCCTTTTGCCTGAACTTCAGACCTGAGATTCAGACTAGCAGAAATTTTCTGCATAGTCATAATGCTACATATGTGAGGTATTTTGTATTTTGCTGAAATCAGCAGTTATAAGACTGGGTGCTATCAGAATTCTCTCTTCAACAAATTGTCAATTTGAGAGATAATTTCTGTGTGTTCTTCATCCAGCCTCAAATTCTCCCGGTTACTGGCTGGTACCAAACAGGACCTGGAGAAAATCCTACTGCCCACCATGTACCTATGGCCACCATTCAGACATGGAGGGGCCAATGAGCCCTCTGCAGCATGCAATGTGTTGAAGCATGAGTCATGGTTGCTTGGTTTTCCTTCTTACTTCTGGTAGGTAGTGGCTTCCACCCTTGGGAGGAAAGAATGCAGTGCCCTAACCATGCCTTCCTGTCCCACAGCACTAACGGGGTGCTCAGACTCCATTAGACAGGTGAGCCAGGGAAAGAGGCTTTGGCAAAATCTCCCTCCACTTTGCTGAAGCCACCTTCCCCATAGAATAGAGCTCACCTTGCATAGCTTATAGAAATATTTTGCAGTTCGCAACCTGCTCAAGGTGAAATAGAGTGTCTCACCACATCTGAGGATCGCCTCATTATGAATATGCACTTCATAACCATAACAACCAGCATACCTTTAACTGGAGATTCAAGACAAACCCATCCAGAACTTTGGCTGTTTTATAGTAGAGAGGTTATAGTCACTCCCAGACAAGGAGTCTTTCTAACCTTGATGTTACCAGAACCAGAAGCACCAACTGGGTAACAGGTTAGAAAATGTTTAAATGTCCTTTTAATTTAAAAAAAAAAAAAGCAAGCAGCATCTGAACTGGTCTGGTTCTTTTTTTTTACTATACTTGAGTAAGCCAGGTAGGGACTCCGAAGTCACCAAGGAAGTAGGCAGAAAGTCATTTGCTCCCTGAGCTGGGAGTACCTACAAATACAGGAAGCCACTTGCTCTCTAGAGGGAGATTGTGTGCACAGCAAGGCCAGCCACGCCCCAGGACCCAGAAAGGCCTCAGAGGGAACAAACCACTGCCTCAAGGTCATTGCCTTTACAAAGTGTGTGTGGGAATTCAGGGCTGTCATACAAAGTGCTCAGAGAGGCACTTGAGCAGCAGGTCGCTGAGACAGAAGGATGTGTACCTCCCCCCTCCGATTTCACCTGTACCACTAGCAAGATACTCAGGACTCCCGGGGGAGCTGAAGGGCAAGGAGACCTTGAGTTTGAATTTGCTGCCTGGCAGTTTAAAGAAATGTTTTTCACACATCATCCTCAGTCTGGAGTCCCCCAGAACTCCTAGAGTGACAGCAATCAAAATTGATTTGGGGAATTTCATCCACGAATTCAATTTCCTGGTTCCCAATATGGAAGCTCATCGGCTTTGTTTCACTGCTAGTGAGGGGCCCCGCAGGTTTGATGTATGACATGTAAAAGACAAAACAAAAAGGCATTTGATCACCAGGCACAATGGAATTGTTTCAAGTAGATGGGATACAGTGTCAGCTTCGTGCACCGGGCTGGCAGGGACCTGTAACAGTCTGGGCTGCTGCAATTTGTAAGAAGGCTCATGGCTTCAGAGTTTACTGCATGATTTTTTCCAAGCTCACATGTTTTCTTAGGTGCTGTGAACATGGCATCCTGTCCTGTTCTGCAGGAGGCCACCCCTGCCTGAACATTGGCTCCAAGAATGCTTTCTTCCCAGCCGTCACTGCCAGTGCCAACCTGTGGGTGTCTCCACAGTTTACTGGGCACCCCATGCTGTGGCCTTCTCTGCCCCAATGGTTAACTCGGCTTCTAGTGGGGAAGACAGGTTCCTTGTGGGGGCTGTGGTCCAGTTTTGCCCAGAGTTCATTTTAAAAAACAAAAACACTGATGGTAGAAAAGCAAAATTCCTCTGACCAGGCCTGTTGGAGGGTCCACGTCTGCTTTTCCGGCCCATGTTGTTGCAACATCCACCCTTTATGTAACACTTGGGAGCATCGGATGTGAAGAGCAAAATAAAAAATGCTCTTAAAACAGAGTTTTGTTAGGCAGAATCCTCCCGCAGCAAGCCAGTCTGGGTTGGGGGTGGGAATGAGAGGATCTGATAGTCCCTTGGGTGATCATAATGTAGGTGGCCATGACCTGTGCTCTAACATGCTAGTCTAGATGATTCACACACTAAGGGAAGACGTATTAATGTGAAAGTAATTAATGGGCCTGTTCTCCTATTTCACTATCTTTTGCTAACCACTGGCTGGAATGCAGATGTGATGGCAGAATTTAGATTAGTCAACTCGGACCCAGAGTTGGAAAACGTGGTTGTGCTCTGGACTGCCTATCTCTGGACTGCCAGATGAGCTATTGCATTTTGATGTGATTTCAGACAAAGGTATCCATATACACATACATAAAAGTGGATTATCTTGACTTGGGTGAAGATAAAATTGATTATGTCTTATTGCTCCATGGAACAAAAATGTGAAAATTCAGAATAGTTGTTTAAGAGTTTCACCCACCTTGGCACTTAAAGTCCATTGGCAATCTCTCTTATGGGTCAGAACTACATCTTATATGTCTTTGGGCCCTCTACAGTGCTAAAAGCATAGCACATGTTCAATAAAAATAATAATTTAATTTCATGAGAAGCAATGGAACATGATCATTTATGAGTGTGAGTTTGGGGCCAGTTGCCTGGGTTCAAATCTGACACTAGCTGTGTGACTTTGGACAAATTTTCTCTACCTCAGATTCTTCACCAGCAAAATGGAGATGGTAATAGTCCATGCATCATAGGACTTTTCCAAGGAACAAATAAACGAATCCATAGAAAGCATACATAAACAGCACCTGGTACACACTAGAGGTAAAATGGGTTAGCCAGCATTGCGGTGATTATTACAGCAGTGACGGTAACCAAAACCAATTTATGGGACCAAAGTGAGCTAGTGGAAAGCCTTGATACCCTTCAGTATCTGTGCATGTGCACAGCACACAATTTTAAAATGAAAGCCATGTTCAAACCATTCTATAGGACACTTCATGTGCTTCGTTTTGTATTCATGAAAGGCATATATCAGGAAGCAGCCCATTTAAGAAAAGCACTGATGGCAGAAAAGCAAAATTCCCGGGATCATGCCTGTTTGAGGGTCTATGTCCTTCTAATTAGGGTCTATCAGTGGAGCTGGAAGGATTCTTTTTCTCAGTGTCAGTACACACAATGAATTAAGAAAATTCTTTCAAGAAGTAAATTGTTTCTTCTTTATGTTCTTCCTACCTCCACCATTAGGATGGCAGCTCCATTTTGTCTCTAAGGGAAGAGAGAAGGAAGAGGCTGTTCTCTTCCTTGCCAAGTGGGAGCCACTAGCCCGAGCAGGTACCGCTTTTCACACAGAGCGGGCTCCGGACCAGCCTGGGAGTGCGGGTCACCGGGCAAGCAAGGTTCGCAGCTCAGGCGGACCATTAGGAAACCACAGCCGCCGTTTTCTTACTCTTTCAACCTCTTCTGTGCTGCAAATTTTCAAAATGAAACACTGGGGAAAAGAAAATGAAAAATACGTGGGGAGAAATAGTGACTATTGCTTCTTTCCTCTCTGACTTTAAAGCAACCTGTGTTCTCTAAGAAGTAGAAAGTAAAAAATTCGTACCAAACGAGAGCACCAAGTACAGAGTAAGACAGTCATATTTGCAAAGCCGCGCATCAGAAGGCTTTTATCATCACTGGCAAGGAAGACAGAGAACAACGGCACAGCTGGAATCCCTCGTCTCTGTGATTCCACATCCCAGTCTACAGGGCCCCACCCAGCCACGCCTGTGCCCTCCGAGCCACCCCGTGTCTGGGCCACGGCCCGACGGTCCTCCTCGAGATTTTCCAAACTAGAACTCACCAGAAGTTCCTCTGGCATGGAGGCACTAAGATGTGCAGATCGGAAACTTCTTTTCCATCTATGGAGAAACTATTTTAAGAGAATAAAGCAATCTGCACTCAATAAAATAAGCTCAGAGGACAGAGGGGTAGAATAAATCACCATTTAAAAGATAGGAAGATGAGGAAGGACTAGCAGATGCTTTTGTCACACTAAGGAAATGAACACTTGCAGAACTATTTGGGATCAAAGCATCTTTGCTGTCTCCTTGTCTCATGGTTATAGACATTTTAAAACTAAAGACTCCCAAATATGTTTATGTAGCCCCAAACTAACTCCTCCTGGAG
>RJWM01030702.1:0-23169 GCA_004363535.1 Dasyprocta punctata
TTTAAATAATACATATATCAAGATCAATCCTCACAAAAACATAATGAAGAGATAGTAAGAAAAAACTGCTACTATTTGACAAAGCTAATTTTTTCACAGCTACATCAGTAGTAGTATGTGGAAAGCTCTTCGAGAAAATTAAAGGGTTTTTTTCTACCTTGAGTAAAGATCAATTTTGGTGCCTATTATCCTAATATTCCTTCATGTTCTTAGCACTCAAATGCTTGGTCACCCCCAGAGTGGAAACACACTTATCCTGACCCGAGTTTCAATCTTTGTAACTGATCTAAGAATCCAAACAACCAAACCAAATTCAAGTAATAGACTACCCTACTTGAATCAAGTTAAAGTAGTATTGGTGGATAGTTACCAATTATAATAATCAGATATTTTAATGCTATATGCACTGGGCTTTAAATCCCTTGAAGGAGATTGTGCCTTGTACATCTTACAAAAGCAATGTATGGATTAGTTCATTAATTTAATATGTAAATTGGCCTGCATGTATCAGTTCATAAACTAATTTTTTTTTATTCTCCTGATATATCTTAGGGTATAATGGGAATTTCTAGGGTCCCAAGGAAATCACGTCATCAATAAATGTTTAATTGATTCATGTTTCATACTTAGTTCCCAGATGAGTGTAAGATCTGGCTTCATCAGGCGTTTAGTCTGTCACTCAGGAACCTAGCTACGTGTGTTGCAACTCAGTTTCCACCTCTGTGAATCATGCATCGTACTAGTGTTTAGTTTTTTTACTTGGTGTAATAATTGAGATCATCTGAAAAATGAATGTTTCCAAAGGTTATTGTTTTTAAATTTTATACTGACTTTTATTTCAGGTCTGACTTAAGTATTCTTGTTTTTAATATGTGTATCAATATAATTTACTGGCATGAATTACTCCAGTATAATCTTGTTCTGGTTTTTTTAAATAAAAATGTCCCATTTTATCTTATATAACAAGAACAAATATTGAAATGTCACAAAGAAAACAAGTAACGAATTTTTACAGCCTTCAAATTTCACAAATAAAACAATTAAATGCTATCTGAAGCAGTACTAGATTGCCATAATTTTTCTCCTCTTGAGAGCATACTAAATTTTCTAGGAGACTTTGCATCATGCCAAAAAATAATAAATATAGTAAACATATAGTGTGCTTTTAATGCCTATTAAACAAAAAGAATCACAGACAGTTGAATTAACTTCCCAAGAGCACACAACTAGTTAGGTCTAGGGCCAGTATTAAAATTCTAACAATCTTATCTCAGACACTAATTTTTAGCTATCATTCTTACAGGTTACCTATATTTGAAGGTGTAGGTTCAGCACCACCATACTAAGGATGTTCTGTGAGACATTACTTATAAAATCATCCATGCATTCCCACTGTCTCCAAAGAAAATTAGAAAATTGAAATTTCAAGGAAATACAGTTTCTTCCCAACCCCCTTATTCACTGTTTCATTCTTCAAAGTTTTAGTTATCTGTGGTTAACTAGCCCAAAAATATTAAATACAAAATTACAGAAATGATCAAGTCACAAGTTCGAAATTATGCATCATTCTGAGTAATGTGATGCAATCCTATGATCTCTCATACTCTCTCCTTGCCCAATCATCCCTTGTCCAGTGTATCCACATAGTATACTGCACCAGCTCCTTAATAATTTTGTAGCCATCTCTCTTGGTTACTTTCCTCTCCTTTCTGAGACAAAATACCTGAAACCCAAAATCAAGGAAGGAAAGGTTTATTTAGCTTATAGTTTGCAGAGGTTTCAGTACATACTCAGTTGGCTCCAAGGCAACGTGGCATGGCTGAGGGGAAGCCATTCATGGAGGTTGCAGCAGACACCAAAAGCAAGAAAAGCAGAAGGGCAAAAGTTATATATATATATTGTAAGTAGGCTACACCCCTTGGGCGACTGTAACACACCATCTCTGTGCCCTCCTCTTGCACAGGCTGAGGATGTTTACAAAGTAAGGACCCTGGCCCCCTGCTGAATCACTTAAACTACTGACCTTCTCAAATTGACACAATAGAGAGGTAAGTGTCCTTTACAATCCCAGGATGGAGAGCTGCTGAGTTACTCACTTAGGCTTCTAGAGCCCTCAAGTTGACATAGTGTATCAACCATAACACGATCTCAGTAATCAGATTCACTAGAGCAATGTCCCAGTACTTGTGTTCAAGTCACAATTATTTTTCTTAACAATGGCGCCAAAACATAGTGTAATGCTGCTATTAATTCATATATGAAAAGGAGCTGCAAAGTGCTTCCTATAAATAAAAAGGTGAAAGTTTTTCACTTCACAAGGAAAGGGAAAAATATTATATGCCGATGTTGCTAAAATTCATGATAAATTATTGTTAATCTTTTACTATGCCTAACTTATAACTTAAAATTTATCCTAAGTTATCTATACATAGGTAAAGGATAACGTAGGTAGGGTTCAGCACTATCCATGCTATTAGGCACCCCCTGGAGTTCTTAGGACACGTTCCCTGTGGACAAGGCGAGCCGATGGTACAGGCAACTTTTCTGATACAAACTGCATTTAAATTCTGAAAACACTGTCAGTTACCCAATCCCTTTGGAAAACACTGAGCACAAAAATACATTTGGACACATAGTAACTGTCTTAGTTACTTGTCTCATTGTTGAGACAAAATATCTGAGGCCCAAAGTTAAGGGAGGAAAGTTTTATTTATTATTTAGCTCATAGTTTATAGAAGTTTCACTAGTAATTGGCTGACTCCAAGGCAGGGTGGGTTGGCAGAGGAGAATAGCTCATGGCAGGAAGATTGTAGCAAAGCAACAAGACAGAGACAAGGCTGTTTCCATCTTTTATCTTACCCAGACTACTGGATTAGTGCAGTGTCAAACCAATCAGTGAACTCACTTAGTGCTCACACACGCTTAATCCCAGCATCACACACTCTAGATTCAGCCACTTCTGAAAAGCCTTATGACCACATGTGGCTTTGGGGGGACATCTAGACACAAACCATGACAGTAACATAAATATTTTGTCATAGCTTCATTTTAAGATTTGCTTATATCAGAGAAAACATCAAGATTTGCTTATATCAGAAATAGCTACCACGTAAGTAGTACTAACAGGTAATGAAATGTTCCTATTGCAATTCTTTAACATAAAAATGGAAATATCAGTATTATACCAACGCAGGTTAGGGGGCAAACACTTTTCGTCATGAAAATATGAAGCCATTATGTCACTACAAGGATTTTCACTCTCATATGGCTGCTCTGTTAATCCAGGGCAGATATATCAACTCATTTTTGGTCAGGTAAAGACTGAAAGCTTGAATTTAACCAAAGGAGAAGATTCAAAATTGTAGTTTCCATAGAAATAGTAATTTATGTTCCTTCACATCCACATAGCATTTCAGGTGAGTACAGAATCCTCAGCGGTGTTAGAATGATTCTTGATGTGATATAACAGTTATTATGAAGAGAGAATGGCAAAGTGCGAAACCTGGGGAGCTTCCAAGATTTTGAATATTTTTTTTCAATTGTCATTTTTACTTCAAAGTAAACTTTGGTTTCTAATAACAGCATTGTGAAATAAAGAATAAAGTGAAACGTTCAATCTAGCTTCCACTGTAGTAGGCAAAAAGTGCAAATTTTGTATAGAAGCCATTGTATATTTTCAACCATCACCATATGAGTACACCAGAAAAATATTTTTTGTATAAAAATGCCAAGAAAATACTAAAGATTGCCTTCAACATCAACTCTACAAAATCATGGTTTTTCATACATCTATTGTTATTTAGGCATAGTAAATCCATTAGGTCAGAAGCTAATTGCCCATGCGAAGATAATTTATTTTACTCACAGTTCCCAGAGACTGAGTTCACACTGTGTTCCTGGGACTAAGAGGGGCGATTGACACGGTTGGTCAGGGTCTCAAGCCAGCGGGAGGAGGACCACCTTTCCACCTTCATTGTAGTTTCCGTGGAAAGAAAAAGGTTTTACAGGGTAAGGGGCTGAGGATTGACTACTTTGAATAATCTCAGTGGACTCAGAGGCAGAGGTGCTGTTCCTAGTGGCTTAGTACCTGTGTTTGAAGTGAATAGGCAGGTAGATCGTAGCCCAAATTGTGGACATTCAGTAAGAGAGGTGGTTGGGATGTGGACTTAACAAGCTACCTGTGAAGAGAAACTGACTGTCCTCTGGCCAGATCAAAACAAGGTCAAAACAGCACATAAAACCTACATTTCAAGGCCTGGTGGCACACACCTGGAATCGCAGCACTCTAGAGGCTGAGTATTAAGAATGACAAGTTAGATAACAACCTGGCAATTTCATGACCTGGCAACACCATGTCTCAAAAAATTTAAAAAATATTAAAAGAGCTAGGGGCATAGCTCAGTATGAAGGTCCTGTGTTCAGTGTCCAGTATTGGGGTGGAGTGGACTCTGTAGTACACCTGGTTTAATAAAGTCGGAGATGAGCAGTCCAGTTCATCACAGTTCCTAAGCAGAGTATATATTCTTTTTTTAAAAAGAAATTTTAGAATCCAGGCTATAGATTCTCCCTCTTAAAAACACTCTTATCAAATCGCCAAATGTTGCACAAAATATCCCTACCTTCTCTGAAAAATTACACATTTTAATATGCTGTCAATCTCGTTGATTTTAGTTTTTTACATGATCTAACTTGATACGTGTGATAAACATTTATGCTACATGTGGTCCACATATGCAGCGAATGTTTAATTTTAAAAATTCATTAGAGTAAGACATAGATTGCCATAAGCTCCCCTCAAAATGTTCCCCTTTGCTTCGAACACACTCATTGCAACATTCTTGCCATTTTTATAGACATAATTTTTATTTTTATTACTCTGTTTGTGGTGCAAAATAAATACATGTATCATGCGGAACTGGTACCCCATGATGGGAGCTGGTATCTCCATCTTATTCTAGTTTACATAAGCTTTCCCTCACTCTCCCATCTCCAGATCCTTTCCCCATCTGTCAAGGGTCTACACCCCTGCTTCCTATTATCTATCCCTTATTGTGCTCTTTAAATTATTTATGCCTTGGGTTTCTCCTATGACAGAAATCATGTGATATTTAATATTTTGAGTCTGGTTTATTTCACTTAGCATTGTCTTGAGGTGAATCTATTTTCCTGCAAATGATTCAAATCAATCTTTCTTTGTGAATGAGTTTTATTCCACTGTTTACACAATACCATATTTTCTTTATCCATTATCTGTTGATGGGTATATGTGTCAATTCCACCATTTAGCTACTGAGTCATGCTGCTATAAGCATGTATATACATGCATTACTGCAATATGATGTCTTTAACTCTTTTGAGATGATATACCGTAAGAGTATAGCTGGGTAGAATAAGGTTACTATTTTTAGTTATTTGAGAAATCTTCACACTGATTGCCATAGTGGTTTTACTAGTTTACATTCTCAACAACAATGTAGAAATTTCCTTTCCCCCAGGATCTCACTGGCATTTTTCATTATTTGATTTCCTGATGATAGTCATTCTTTCCAATGTAAGATGGGATCTCAGTGTTCTTTTAATTTTAATTTCTCTAATGGCCAGAGATGTTGAGCTTTTTTTTCAACTATTTTTTGGCTGTTTGTGTTTCTTCTTTTGACAAGTGTCTATATTTCAATAAGCATTTTTGATTGTGTCTTTTATTTGGAGACGTATAATATTTTGAATTCTTTGTGTTCTATGTGTTAACGCTCTGTTCAAGGAATAACTGAAAAAAAAATTCCCATTCTGTAGGTTGTCTCCTAACTCTTTGTTGTTTCCTTTGCTGTGCATAAACTTTTTACATTTGGTATAATTCCATTTATGGATTCATTATGTTCTTGTGATGAATTTGTTTGTTATAGGAATCTTTTTCCTGAAATTTTATTGTTGTTTTTCTTTTGTTTTGTTTTGTCCCTTACTTAAAGGGTCATGTCATTTTGTAATAAGAGTATTTTGACTTCTTCCTTTCCTAAATGTATCTCTTTTATTTTTTTCCTCTTGCCTGCTTGCCCTAGCTAATATTTTGAATACTATATTGAACAGGAATGGTAATTGTGGACATCTTTGTCTTGTTTCAGATTTTAAAGAAAAATTTTTCAGTTTTTCTCCATTAAATATGATGCTGGCAGCAGGTTTGTCATAAAAGGTTTTTATTGTGTAAACTCTACCTGTGCCTATTTTCTTTAGGATTTTTATCATGAATGGACTTTGGATTTTGGCAAAGACTTTTTCTGCATCTATTGAGATAATATAATTTTTATTCTTGTTTCTGTTTATGTGATATATTACATTTACTGATATACTTATGTCAAATCATCTTTGTATCTCTGGGATAATGTATGCATAATTTTTTAATGATTTGTTACATTCTGTTTGCATATCTTGAGGATTTTTGCATTCATGTTCATTAAAAGATGGGTCTGTAGTTCTCAAGGTAATGTTAGCTTTTAGGAATGAGTTTAGCAGTACTTAAAAGATGGGTCTGTAGTTTTCAAGGTAATGTTAGCTTTTAGGAATGAATTTAGCAGTACTGCTTCCCTTTCAGTTTCATCAAAAGGTTTAAAAAGTGTTGACAACTGATGTTTCCTGAAGTTCTTGGAAAATTCAACACTGAATTCACTGGGTTTCAGGCTTTGATGTTTTTATTACTACCTTAATACCATTCAGTGTTACTAGATTGTTCAGTAATGTATATATTCTTGGTTAATATTTGGTAATTTATATGCATCTAGAAATATGTATATTTCTGATAGATACTCCAATTGACTGGAGTACAAATTTTTGGCATTAACTTGGGTTTTTCCTTCCTTATTTTAGTAAATTTGACTAAGGATTTGGGTTTTTTGTTTTTGTTTTTGATTATCCTTTTATAGAACAAACTCTTTGATCACTGAGCTTTTGTAATGTGTTTTTAGTCTCAATTTTGTTACTCTGATCTTTAAATTTTTTTCTTGTACTCTCTTTAAACTTGGATTAGTTTTGTTTTTCTAAGACCTTGAGGTACATAATTATGTTATTGATTGGGGTCTGCTCTGTTTCTCTGATTTGAACATTCACAACTATAAACTTCCCTTTTAGAACTGCTTTTATTATATCCCATAGATTCTAATATGCTGTACTGGCATTGTTGTTTGACTCTATGGATTGTTTAATTTCTTTGATTTCTTCTATGACAAATAGACTATTTAAGAGAGTATTATCTAATTTCCATGTGTTTACATAATTTCTGTGGTTTCTTTTCCCCTTAATTTCTAATTTCATTGCAGTATGATGTGATAATATCATGGGATTATTTTGATTCTTTTATACTTATTTGAGCAAACTTTATGGTTTACTATGTAGTCTATTCTGGGGAAAGTTGGGTGCAGTGCTGAGAAGAGTGTGTATTCTGTTTTTGGGTTGAGTACTCTGTAGATACCTATTAAATCCATTTATTTAAAGATGCGGTTCAATTGTGATTTTTTTGCTGGTTTTTTGTCTAATTGATTTATTTGTGAAAATTTGGTCCTGAAGTCCACCACTACGATTGTATTAATGTTATCTGATCTTTTATGTCTAGTAAAATTTGTTTTATGAAGTTGAATGTGACAGTATTTGGTGCTTGCAAATTTACAATTGTTATCTCTCCCTGAATGGTTCCCTTTACTTTGACTCTTCTAATCAGTTTGGCTTAAGACTGCTTTGCCTTGAAACAGTTACTCTTGCTGGCTTTCAGGCTCCCACTACATGAAATATTGTTTTCTATCCTTGATGTTTAGTCTATGAGCTTCTTTAAAGATTAGGTGTGTCTCTTTTCTGTGTCATACCCTTGAATTTTGTTTTTTGATTGGATCTACCAATCTGTGTTCTTGACTGGGGAGTTTAGACCATTCTCATTAAGAGTTATTTTTGAAAGGTGTTCACTGATTCCAATCCTTGTGTTATTTTTCTGTTTTGCATCCTTTATTCTTCTGTTTATTCTTATCCATATCCCTAACAAGGATTGTGCAATTGTTTCCCAAATACCTGAAAGTGCTTTCTCAGACCCTGCTCACCATCTCTCAGTTGCCCTGGTCCCCTTTTTCACAAATACCTTATTTGCTGTGTTCCTTTCCCCAGTGGGGAGAATAGGAACATTGTAGGCCTGTTCCAGTGGCCAAACTCTACCAAAATGCAGTTGCCCTTCCCTTAGGATAATAAATCCTCTCCCAAAATGGCAATGCTGGAACTGTAGTGTATGGGATGCCTGCTCCAGGGGGTAATAGTTTTCCTTTTTAAACCCTCTTGATTCTGGATTTGGATTTTTGTGTGTTTGTCCTTCTACTTGCCTCCCCATATCTGGCTTTCTTTGACATCTCCACTTCTATGTACCTGGGTTTCCCAGACTCTCTCTTTGGAATCTCTCTCAGTGCTGCTGCTGGTTGGCCATGATGGAAAACACCCTTGCCAGTCTCTGAAAATACTTTTCCTTCATTGCCGTTACAAACTCAAAAATTCAGTGAATGCTGCTGTTGCATGTCAACCAAAGGAAAAATAAACTTGTAAAAGGTTGTATCCTCATCCAATTTACTCATCAGATCTGGTACTATGTGGTTTCTTGCTATTCCCCAATGTCAAAATAATAATGAAAGGTAAGTACTTTGAATCAACTCAGGATATAAAGGCAACTAAAACTGCACAGCTAAAGACACTAATGAAAAAGGACCTCCAGAACTATTTCAGAAAGTGACAAGAATGATTGGATAAGTGTATCTGAAGCAAAGGAGACTATTTTGAAGGATTAATGACAATACGTATTTTACTATAATACTTTTTAGTATGTTTATCATAATTTTCAATCATACATCATATTTAATAAAAATTACAAAATGAATGTTTAAATAATACAAGATAAAGCCTTATCTTATCAAGAATGATGCATTAAAATAATAATTACTGAACTTGTGTTACCTTCTGTGGGTTAAATACTATCCTCGATGATTACAAACATAGTCTGTTATTATTTCCATATTAAAGATGAAGAACCTGGTACTCACAGATGTTACTCACACGCTCCTTACTGCTCAGTCATCCTGAGTAACAATGAGTATTTAAAACTGGGTATTTGTGACTGCAAAGCACATGTTGAATTATTATACGTCACTCATTTCCACTTAAATATCTTAGCATGACTTAAACAAATAGCTACCTGAGTGTGTTTCAACTAATAGGTTGCTTTTTTAATCTTTTCTGCTTACACAACTGCAGCATTTTTTCCTAGATTTGTATACAGTTAGGCACTATAATACAGAAAAATCAATTTAATAGTGTAGCAATAATAAGAGATAGTATTATTTCTCTCTCTCCATAATAACTACTTTTTCAAATCTGTGCTGTCAATTTCAAACTCAGGATTTCTTTATCAGGGGCTCAGGACATGATCCAGAGACCTGCCCTGATAGAGTGAATGGGTAACTCGAGGACTAACCAACCTTCCTAACTCCCCCAAAAGACAAGACCCAGAAGAAAAATCCTCTGTCCTTGATTACTGTGCACATCATGAATGCGAATTTCTGCGTGCACAACACATGGTCTTTCTCCTAAGCTGTAATGCTTTCAGAAAATCAAATATTTTCCTAACAGTACCAATGTCAAAGTATACCCAAATTCAAGTTTCAACTGAGTAAAATTATACATTAAGAAATGTAATTCTGATCTTCTTGGGTCATTTGAGTGTCCAAGCATGATTTTCTCAGACTCAGAGAGGACAAAAGAATGAGACACTCACCTAGTTGTTCCTCCAGGTCATATAAGGTCACAGGCAATAACCCCGCCAAGAAAGTTCTACGGTTCCATCACCTTGTCTTCAGGATGAAGGGTGGACACGGGAACACCTCTGTCCAAACAGAATGACCCACTTCATTCTCCTCAGGACTTTTGCAACCAGGATATCAAGAAATCAGCCACAGCAAGTATGAGAATGAGAACAAGGCAGAGCAGACAACAAAAAGGAGAGCATGCAAAATGGAATCTTGTATTTCACATCTCCTCAAAACAGATACATAACTGCAAGTTGGTATGTGAAATAGTCTAAATGTGTCTCCCCAAAAAGGCATGTACTGGAAATTTTATCCCCAGTGCAACAGTGTTGGGAAAGAGGGCTTTCTCTCTCTCTCCCTCTCTCCCTCTCCCCCCACCTCGCGACCTCTTGACCTCGACTTCTCTTTACTTTTCTGCCTTCTGACATGGGATAACACAGCAAAAAGTTTTTTGGAAGATGTTCGCCTCTCAATCTTGGACTTTTCCACTTACAGAACAAGTCGATGAATTTTTGTTGATTATAAATTACCCAGTCTGCAGTATGCTGTTAGAACAGCATAAAACAAACTAAAATACATAAATGCTAACATGACTGAGAAATACTAGTAACAGAATGTCACTTAGGTGTTAGCAATTATAAATATAAGCACACATAAAGATTAACTTAAAGTTAATTCCTCACAAATATATACATGCCTAGAAGTAAGAGATAAATTATCATTGTAGCTATTTTATCACCTTTAGGGCCAACAATTAAAGATAATTAATATGAATTATTATTTTACAATATAAAATGACTGATGATTCTAATGGATATGGGAAGACTACTGAGAAAATACTAGCTGAAAACAGATAATTGGAAAGATATTTCAATTTTAATGAAAATTGTTCCCTGCAAGTATCTTAGTTTAAAAAATTGAGACCAACTGTCTAGTTGCTAAATGCCTTATTTAGTGGGAAACTATAAACTCCAACTGTGCTTATTTGTCATAAAATATCTGGCTGGACTACTGAAAAAGAAGAAATTAGACTTTTTTCAAGCATAATATATGGTAACAGGATTATTTATAGCATACTATAAATTTTATTAGCAGTTAGTCAATTAGGGAAGATGCAGTGTTAGAAGAATGGATGAGATATTATCTGATATCTATTTAGAAATATTCCTTGATACTATGAAATCACAACATTGAAAACCAGAGTTTTACTTGAGGAAAGGAAAAGTCCTGCAGTCCTCCTACCCCAACCTCCCTTCGACTAGTCTGTCTGTTTTCCAATTTTAACCTTTGGCTCTAACAGATGCATATTTGGGTCATGCTATTACTTGACATCCTGATTAGTGCAGATTCTAGTCAGCCAGAAGCAATTTAACACTCTTCCCAGGAGCTAACCACTCACATAGACAAAGTATTCATCACCTACATCCATCAGGGCTTCTTCTCTGCCCCAATGTTCTCTCCCTGGATCTTTGAAGACCCCACTTTACAAACAGTTTTCTTTGTCATCTGTACCTGTTTTTATTTTCTTCGACAGCACTGGGCATTTTTTTTTCAGCTCCTTTGATACTTGGAATGGGAAAGGTGCTCTGGCCAACTAAGGCCAAGAATAAGAAGTCTTTACTTTGAAGTCTCGAGTTAGAAGAGGCTTCATTTTTAGCCTGACACTGGAAAGAGAACTTACCCAGGATTCTCTCACTGACCTTCTGAAGTTAGTCTTTCACATCAGATTTGTAAGATGGAATTGATCACCAGGGAGAAAAATGATCATTTAAAATTCTGTCAATGAGTTACTCACATTGAAGCTATTCCTATTTGAATTTTTAAACAGACTCCCTCCTTGTAACCTAATAGAACTTCCCCAGTGAATAAGAGGTGTCTGAAATCCTCGTGCAAAGGCTCTCCTGATGATTCCACTAGACTTCCTGGCAACAATCACATACTCATTTATTCATTTATTCATTCATTCATTTACTACAAATTTATTAATCTCCCACTGTGTGCTGGACATTGTGCTAAGCATTGAGGATGAAATGGCAATCAAATAATTGCCCACCTCTGCTTCTGTGAAACAGTCTTTTTACTTGTGCAGATGACTTGAACTCTAAAATAAGAAATGCAGGAGAGTGTCTTGAAAGTTTTCAAATAAGGAAGTGATTTGGTTTGACCATAAATGGAGTATTCCTGTGATGAACCACAATTAGATTGTGGGAATTCAGAAGACATAAGGATAGAATTAGGCAGGCAGTTTCATCAAATCATGGCAATTTAAGAAAGTGTGGTGAAGCTGTGGGATGGTGAAAAATGGTGGAATTCAGAATTTATTATGAGATAGATCCATCAGTATCTGTTAATGTATTGTCAAGTTGGAGAAGACAAGAAAAGTCAGAGAAAAAGCACTGCTGAAGGAAGATATACTATTGAAGGACACCTCTAAATTATCCACCAAATCAGAAGAAAGCCAAGATGCTGAGTCATAAAGAACATGGAAGAAGAAATCTTAAGGGCAGTTATCAAAGCATTGCCAGGAGCATGAAGAGAAAAAAATGGGTGCGTTATTTCTGGGGAAGCCAATTCTGAAATGTAATAAGGTTGAAAGGTGCTAATATATGTAATCAAAATTCACAGTGACATATCCATGCTCGAGTTAGTTTTCAAATTTCTGAGTCTGGAGTTCAAACGTCATGTTTTACATAATTATAATCCTCACTTCCCAGAATAGACCCACATGTTGACTGTAAGGCAAAATGCATATGCTTTGAATGCATGATAATGTTAGCTTCATTTCAACCCTGGATCTTCTTCAATAGAAAAGGTCTATTCCTTTCATCTCTTTCATCTAGCTCTTTGTAAATTTCACCTTGGACATTAGAAACATTAATGTATAAATGAAAAACATCACAGTAAAACATTTTAAAGATGGGTACATATTAAATAAGCCCCGGCCCAGAAATTAGAGTCATCTCCAAAATTATATGTCTTTCTACCTCCCTACCTCTCATAGAAAGTCAAAGGAATAAATTAAGGCAGAATGGAGAAATCTTTACACATGTGCGTGTGTTAATTTATAGAAGGTGATGTCAAAGCAGTGACCAATAGGAAAAAATTCAGTTTCCTAAATTTCTCTTACCACTCTGCTGACTGCTTTGGGTCACACTTCCTCAATATCATGCTTTTTGGAAACCTATCCTAGATTTAGTTAAATACAACTAGACAGTACTGGGGGTACATGCACCCTCATTTTCTTTCCATAACATCACAAAAGCCATATCTGTATAAACCTGTGAACACAGTCCCTGCAGGACACTGAACAACAATCAGAAGTTGCTGTTCTGTCAACGCTGCCCATGTATAGAAAAATTAAGGCAAAGGAGATGCTGGGTTTTATTGTAAATTCATAAAACATATGAATGTTAAAATTGTAAATTCATAAAACATATGAATGTTAAACATTATAAATAAATTTTAGCCCCCCCCATAAAAACAGAACTTCTGAATGCTCTGGTCAGTAATTTCCCTCTGGGAAGACACAAAGCATGTTCATATGTCTATAACAAAAACCAGTGGAAAAATTAGTCCACAAAACAAAAGAGCTGCTTTGTGTGTGTGTCTGCCGACCCCCAGAGAGATGCTAATAAATCCACTTGTGAAGAATATTATGTTCTATTATACTTCTAAAAATCTCCTTCAGTGCAGTCTGCCCCAGGGAAAAATGTGTCAAACTATATAAAAATATGAAATATCGTCATTCTCACCTGCTACTTCACTTCAACTTTTATTGAAACATTCATCCATCGTTAAAAGACAAGAAAGTTGTTTTAGGATGGCTCTGTTGCTAGAAATATCAGAGATATTGAGTAAATGAGTGCCCTCAGTCTTCCTCGTGATGGAAAATCTCCTCACAGAAATTTCACTGTCTAGCTTTGCACTGCAATAGACTGGTATCTTAATGACTGCAAATATAAAAATGATAACATTTAATAGACAAATAGTGATGTAGCATGAACCAGCAACAGAAACCAATTGGGAGTCAGGAGAGCCGGCTTCTAACCTGCCAGCAATAAGCTTTCTAACTTTAACTGTGTGACATTTTTATAGGGGTTGTGCCATTTGCTGAACAGAATGTAGTACCACTAACTCAGAAGGAACATTTCCAAGATGTCTCAAATAGAAGAGAATTGAAAGAGATAAGATAGAAAGCTGACCATTCTGCTAAAAAGAGACTGCTCAAGAACTTCACACAGACAAACACTCGTGGAGGATACTAATTTTCCTCACTATAGCCAAAGGATAAAGTTTATACAGAAATACAGGAAGGACTGAAGTTTTGATCATGATTAATGAGCTGGACAAGTCCCCACATAAAATCTAAATTGGTTATAATATATAGTAAGCTTTAGGTAATGACAGCTGAAAATTACCAAATTAATCAAATACTTTGCCCTGTACATATTATCGTTAACCTAATGGATCATGCACTTGATGCTTATAAGCTTTAGTGTTAACATTTAATGCAGTCATGGGTCTCACAATGACATTTTAGTCAGTGATGGGCCACATACGCAGTAGTGGTCTGCTAAAATAATAATGGAGCTGAAAACTTTCTATCACTCAGTGACATCACAGCATAATGTGTGCCTCACATGTCTTTGCTGGTGCTGGTTGAACCAACCTACTGTGCTATACTAGTTGTATAAAAGCATAGCACATACAGCTACATACAATATATGATACATTATAATGATGATACATGTCTATTCTAATGGTTCATGTACTTAGTATAGTAATTTTTATCATTATTTTGAGTGCACTCTTACTTATAAGAAAAGTCTGCATTGGAACCACTTGCCATGTTACACCAGCAACAGCCTCATGCCTCTCATGACTACTGTCTCTTGACTGCATCATTTTTCCTTGTGTTTAACCTCCTAGGTTTTGGTTCCTAATGGCCCCTATGCATACAAAATCCATTTGTAATTTCCAAGGAAGAGGAATTAACCTGAACAATTACATTAAAATTACCCAAAGTTCAAAGGACTATGAAAGCAGAGAATCCATAATATGATTGCTCACCAATCAGGCAGGCTCTATGTCACCACAGCCAAAATACAAAGAACAAGTACACAATCACGGAACCTATTAAAGGATCTGCTCCACTGATGGCTGAGGACCAACAAAAATTCTAGAAGGGGCCTCTGTCCGATGTGGAAGAACCTTTATTGACCTTGGCTAAAGAGCGGACACAGTCAGTAACCCTCTCAGCACTATGGTGATTGCAGTCAAAGAAAAAGTTTGAGCTCAAAGCAAAGAGGAGTACTTAAGAAAGATTAATGGCAATGTGTCTTTTACTGTAATAATTTTTTAAAAAAATTTAAAGACATATTCACTACATTTCCTATCATACCACATACAGACGTTATTGAATTTGTTTCTTTAAGAAGGAAAGAAGGACAAAAGGAGGGAAAATGGAAAGCAGCCCCAATTCCTAGTATGACGTTGAATTTACTAAAAGCACTGTGTGGATTAAGCATCCAAGAATAACTATGTATTATGTAATAAGAAAGTATGAGTGTTAGTATGAGACCAACAGAAGAATTTTTGGAAACTTCAAATAAGAGGATTTGGGAAGAAAATGTCTTGCCACAGCAAATCATTAATGTGAGTGAGTCCTCTCTATTCCAGAGAGGAACGTCTGAAAAGAACCTTCACTCATATGAAGGCCAACTCAATGGCAATTTCTTTTCTTTCATTGGATATGTTTAGATACACAAACGCTCTCATGTTCAGACCACCTGCAGTATCTAGGACAGGGCCATGATGTGCAGGTTTGCCACTAACACCTGTACCGTGTAGCCTAAGTGTGTAGTCGGCTATGTCATCTAGGTTTGTGTGACTACACTATGTAATGTTCACACGATGACAAAACTAACAACACATTTTTCAGAACATGTTTTCAATTTAAAGTGACTAATGATTGAATGTCAAAGTGGAGATTACTTAAAACTTCATAGAGAAAAAAATTATTTTTACTCTTTTACTTCAAAGCTAATTGCACTATTGAATACCTCTTATTATTCTGACAGATCCAAATAATGATAATTACACAAGTAAAGTAAACAGTTATAAAGATACATGTCAAGAGAAAGGGGAGTCGGGAGTGGGCAATATCTTTCATACAACAATATCATACCTTCTCCGTATTCTTCCATCAACAAGGCATCAAACTAGTCCTTTAAAAAATGATGAAATTCTACCTGTGCCAGAAGTGTCTGAATTTAGTCAAATTCTGTGGTTGGTAATAGTGACTGCACTCTCTAGTCAGCCAACTACGGACTGAAATTGCTACAAACTGAACTAAAATAAACTGTTTCTCTTTTAACTTATGGGTATTTTGTCCCAGAAACAAGGAAGTAACTAAGACAATCATCAAACTGGTCTCTTGTCATTCATATTTAAATACTCCATGGTTATTATAAAATCACAGCAACTTTCAATGGACCTCAACTACCTTTCCAGTAATTCTATCTCTACTAACACTCTTTTGGCCAAATTAACAGTTTTTGGTCCTTCTGCTAACATTCAAGAGAAGTATTCCTTCTCACAACATTATATCCCTGACTTCACTGACATTTCCATGATTATTTTCTACTTCCTAAGCACCAGCACCTCTCCTGTCTCTTACAGAGGGCCTTTTTATGTACTTGTCACTCATATCCTATCTGTGGAACTCAAGTAATTTCAGTTATCTCATTTATTATTAAAGTCTCATCTTCAATATATGGATATCTCCCAAATATATGCATAATACACATACATTCCATTCCAGATACCTCTTTTGAGCTTTAGACAAGAATATACAATCATCTAATTTTTACTTAGATCTCGTAACAGTTCAAAATAAACCTAATAATTTTCCCTCTAAAACATTTCCATTCCTTTGAGTTCCTTTGTTGTAGAAAATAAAATGCCATCTATCTGTTTCTGGAACCAGCTACCTGAAAGCCATATCTTATCCCACCATCTTAGAAAGCAGTGGGTCTGCTTTCTAGATAGCATTCTCTCTATTCCAGTTATTTCCACCTGGATGCATGCATACGCTGTCTCTCGTATACATGAGAAGTGTTACTGCCAGGTCTTGCAATCTCCTATGTTGCTTGCTGCTTATTCACTCTTTAACCTACGGCACTGAGCTCTAACTGCTTGAAACTTTTCAATGGATTTTCACTGCTCCTAAGACAAAATTCGACTTAAGGTCTTGCATTTACTCCATGGCCTGTGCCTACAGATTCATCTCCAGATTGATTTCTGGATACCTTGGCACATATTTCATTCTCCAAATAGACTGAAATTCTTTTGCTTCACTTTATCTCACTAAGTTGTTCATGTTCTTAGCCAACAATCTTCTTTCTGCCAAAGACCCTCTGCTTCCCAGAACTTTGTTCTGGCTCATCTCACTGTTCTTCTAAGTCTCAATTCAAACATAAGTTTCCAGGGGGAAATTCTGTAGCCTACTGATTAGAACTCCACGTTATACACCTGAATACCATCCTTCATCTTCCCATTATAAAACATATCCTAGTTTAGTATAATTTATTAGAATTATTTGCTTAATGTTTGTGTCATCTGTGAAAGAAGAGGATTATGGGAAATCTTCCACTGCCTTTTACCCCAGACTCATTCTCATGCCTAACACAAAGTAGATAGTCAAGAAATAGTGAATGAATAAGTAATCAATGAATATGGTAAATCATAATTCTAAGGCTTCTTGTTCTTCATTCCTAGCATAAAACACAGACAAGGACCTAGGTAATCAGTGGGTTACACTGAAGGAATTTGTAAGCAGGTCACACAGCATGTGAGACTGCTGGGCAGGAGCCACCACACGGTACATTTCCTTTCCCAATCCCTGTCCTTAGAAGGAAAATCTGACATTTATTTGTTCTTCTACTGTGTTTGTTTTTTGTTATTGACTGATGCAATGTTTAACTGGCCATTATTAATCATCTTGAGAGTCCTTGGAGATCAGACAGCTGGGTTTATGTATAAACATTTTGTTTAGGTTATTTCCAGATGATCATGCTAAACACAACCTATTTTAAGAACTAATGATGACTGATGTGAGAATTAAAATGAGGAAATGAAGACTTAAGTTAAATAGAAAGAAAATCCAAAAGAAAATTAACGTAAGATGCATTAGTTTGGAATAAATTTTCTTCCTCTTCCTCCTAAATGAATTTAATGGTACCCTGATAAGAAGCAATTATACAGTTCTAAGTACCTCACCAAGGATGCCAGTGCTATTTATCCCACTTCTCTAACCACTGTCTGAGCAGTTTCCCAAACAAAGAGACTCTAATGTACTTAAAATAGCTACACCTGAAACTTTGTTTTATGATTTCTGGTCCCACTTTATTCGCTCTTTCCATTAAACCCTCATTCTCTGCACTAAAGAAAGTTCAATGAGCCAAGTCGCTATTGAATCACTCATTTCCTCCTGATTTATCTGTGGTTTCACGTTTCCTTCATAGTGCATCCCTTGCTTCTTTATGTACGCCTAGCTCTTTGACAGCTCCATCCCCAATCTTTTGGACCCCATGATCTTACAAAATAATTGATGATGCTTAGAGAGAATCAGTGTCCCCTTGTGGTCTGTAGTTCCCACAGCTCAGGAAAACTACCCTACACACTACCCTGCCCTTTGAACCACCCTACACTGTACACAGCAACACCTTCTTAGGACCTGACTCACATGCCTAGATACAGCCATAATTAATATAAATGTTTTTATAATGTCTTTCTCTTCTTTCCAATTGACAGTGCATTGAGTAAAAGAAATTAAGTGTTTAACACGTAACTTAAGTCTACAGAATAAATGTTCCTTATTTCACAAATACAATTGGGTAAATTTTGGTCATACTGAGAAGCAGTTCAAAGTGATTATTATCTGCTTAAACAGAAGAAAATACTTAAGATTTAGAATTGATACATTGAGCTGGGGATATAGCTCAGGGGCGCAGTGCTTGTCTGGCAAGTGCGAGGTCGTAAGTTCAATTCACAGTACTAAAACGAAAAAAAAGAATTGATAAATGAAAAGAAAAATATCATTTCATAACTAGACTAGCAATTACAATTTTCAACACAGCATTTTTGGTTTTGGTAATTCATATAAAACTATTGTACAGACCTCTTTATCTGGACTTCCAGAGACAATTCAATTTGGCTTCAAACTATGTGTGCAAGATCAAGTTTAGTACAGTACTTCATTGGGTCAGCAATGAAGTGTACATATGGTCATCAAAGTTATAAAATCAAAATATTTACCTAGCTATTAAAAGCTTTCTACAATCTAATTATCCATCCTTTCTTTGAATCACTTAAAATCTGCTTTGCTCAAACTGATTTGCTGCTTGCCCTTCCATGCTTAATAGAACAAAAATCTTTCTTTGATTTTTGCTTTAAACTGTCACATATCTTAAAAATTCACTCCTACTCCTACTGTATTGGGTGATATGTTATGTACCCCCAAGTCCTCATGTACTTTTGATGGGACTGAGTCTAACACTTGTGATCAGTTTGTTGTCTAGCACCGGGACTGAGGATGTGAGTGCTACACCCGCCCAGGGGTGGAGCCAAAATACAGTGTGAGTGAGGTGGGTCTTCCTCTTGCTCGCTTCTGCTCACTCTCTCACCAGTGCGCCTTGCTACTTGTGGCTGCCATGAACGCCAGCCCTGCCACACCATGCTGCCTTGGAGACAACTAAGTAGGACTGAAATTCCCTAGAAACTGTAAGAATAAACCTTTCCTTCCCTAATTTTGGGCATCAGGTATTTTGTCTCATCAACGAGTGAAAAGTAACTAAGGCAGAATTTGGTACCAGAGGAGTGGGGTCATTGCTGTGACTATTCCTGACCATGTGGTACGAGAGCCTTTGGAAGTGGCTTGTGGGAAGAGTTTGGAAAGGTTCTGAGATGTCACCTACATCATAGAGCTGGAACAGCTTAGGTTGGTCTGTATGGGAGATTCTGGTCAAAGCTTAGGAGACCAGAAGGCTGATAGAAAGCCTGCTGGTAAAGACCAGGCTTGGGAGGTCTCTGCTGGGAAGAAGGACTGCATTGGTCATTGGACTCCAGATGATGTGTGTTATGGCTTGGCAGAAAGTTTGTCTGCATTCTGCCCGTGCCTAGAGAATTTGCCTGAGACTGAGATTAAGGTCAAAGGACTAATTACTCTACAGCGAGAATTTCCAGGCAACCTAGTGTTGAAATGATGACCTGGCTTTTGTTGGGGGCTCTTAACCAGATTTATGTTGCAGATAAAGGGCAAGGAGCCCAGCATGGTGATTTAAAACCTTGTGAGTTTGGCCAGGAAGCTGTGGACTTTAAAGCTCAGACCTTGATTGCTGAGGAACAAAAGAATAAAAAAGGTGGCCTCGGGGCATCCCAGGAAGCAGCGGGCCTCCACCCTTTGCAGCCTCAGGTCTTCAAAAGTGAAAGAGTTTGCTTGGAGGAAAAGGGCACAGAGTGCCCTGTCCTGGAGTGGTGATAAAAAACTGCAGAGTGCCCTGTCCCGAAGTGGTGACAAAAAGCCATAGGATGCCTTGTCCCAGAGTGGCAACAGAGGCCACACAATGTCCCAAAGTGGAAGCGGCCACACCAGATTCCAGAATGGCGATGGCATAGAGAAGCTGTTCCTCACAATCAGGCTCAGAGAGTTCAACAATCCAGGCAGTGGATCCCTACAGCCAAGAAAGGGGAAAGCCTGGCTACGGCTCCAGCCTGCAGTGGACCTTGGCAGCATCCATGTGGCACTGGTTTTAAGTACAAGAAAAGGCTAAGGCAGCTTCCGCCTCACCTGCAGAGAGCAATGTGTAAAAATGAAAGGGTGAAGCCAAGGAACATGGATCATCCAAGGAAAGCTATGGAAGTTAAGAGCCCTGAAGGTGCTACAGTAGTGGAGTCACTCAAGCCTTTTGGAGCTTGCAACCAGATTGTTTCAGATGCTGAGCAGAGAACTCCAGGATTTAATGTTTGCCCTGCTGGATTTTGGACTTTCTTTGGTTCCAACACTTTGCATTCCCCTGTTTGTAACTTTTGGAATGGTAACATTTACCTTGTGCCTTTATATGTTGGAAGTGCTTAACCTTGTTTTTGTTTGAGCAGGAGGTTATAGTTAAGAGTTTGCCATAGATCTCAGAGGAGATTTGGGACTTGGACTTTTCAGCAATGCTGAAACTGTTAGGACTTTGGCAACTCTTGGAGATGGACTAAATGTCTTTTGTAGTAAGAATGTACATGAGTCCTTGAGGGTCCAGGGGTGGAATGTATTGGGTGATATGCTATGTACCCCCAAGTCCTCATGTACTGTTGTTGGGGCTGGGTCTTACGCTTGTGATCAGTTTGTTGTCTAGCACCGGGACTGAGGATGTGAGTGCTGCACCCACCCGGGAGTGGAGCCGAAATACAGTGTGAATGAGGTAGGTCTTCCTCTTGCTCACTTCTGCCCTCTCTCACCAGCGCCTTGTGGCTTGCAACTGCCATGAATGGCAGCCCCTCCACGCCATGCTGCCTTGGAGCCAACTAAGTAGGACTCAAACTCCTGAGAAACTGTAAGAACAAACCTTTCCTTCCCTAATATTGGGCATCAGGTATTTTGTCTCAGCAATGAGTGAAAAGTAACTAAGACACCTACCTTGATGTATTAAGATCAGATCCCACTATTGAGAACCAGTTAAAATCTACACTTCCTAAAATGTATACTTTAGAATACCAGACAGAAATAAACTCTTGCTTTTTAAAATGTTAATTAATTTTGGTACTATATAAAACAAGTAAGCTATCAACTGTAACAAAGTTTATTGGCTTAAACACAAAAATTTCTTATTCAGAGAATAGTACCAAGCATATGCACAGGTCACCAAACTCAGCAAGTCATTCAACAACCTCTTCAGACTGCAAGTTGAAAGGTGACCTTGGTGGTGGCAGACTCCAGTCTAGTCCACTAGAATGGGACAGATAACAGAGGAGCACTCTTAAGTGTCCCATCCAGAATTCGAGTACGTCATATTTATTCACAGTTCCATATGTTACATCCCATTCACTCACTCACTGACTTTCCTAACTTGGTAAGAAACTAAAATGTGTCATCCAATAGTGTGGCCATAACCAAGAGGACATGAATGTAGCCCAGAAGGGAGGGGCCTCTGCAACAGGAAAACTAAAATTGTTTGCTTATTTATGCACTTGGGATGATACTCTTCATTACTATTTATATTCCTTTTACTGTTTAAGATTTGACACATGTATTTCTCGCTTGCTTCAATGCCTAGTTCTTTTCAAGCATCAAAGATCATAAGCGAGATTTTTCCAGAGCCTGGCTTATGTTCAGTTCCTTACTGAATTCACTAACAGGGAATTCTAAATGAATATATCTTGAAATATGGCAAAGTATGAAAACCATATGTTTTAAGATATGAGTAGAGTTTCCACAATGTTTTAAAAAGTGCAGAATGGGAATTGTGTTCTCAGCTAGACAGAAGGCTTCTCTACTCTAATGGACGTGAGATGTAAGGGAGGAGGTAAGCAGAGTTATACCATCATTGTTTAAGGCATCCAAGTGATCTCTCTTATCCATAGGAAAAAACTACATCATTTCCCTTAGAAAACATCCAGTTCCAGGGAAAATGTATATCCTTATAGACCAGTACATGTTAGAAGCTTGAATAGTTGCATGGACTGAGGCAACCTGTTGGAGGAATTAGTTCAGAATGATGTTATGGTGATTGATAGTGATCTATTACTTAACCTCTGTAGGGTTCATTCAGACATGGAATACTTTTCATACAGAGTCAGACTGAGAAGCAAGACAATCAGCACTAAATATAAAAGGATGTGCCCAGGAAAAAGCAATTAGAGTGGTTTAAAAGGAAAGTGGGATCTAGTTGAAATCTGATTTGGGACAATCTGTGTACCTGCACGATCAATGGTTAGAAGGAGAATTTGGAAATAAATAGTCAAATTCCATAGTAAATGTGTGTTCCGAGACAGCACGAGTTTGTCTAATAATACTGGAAAAGGCAGTGATAAAAGCAAGTAGGGTAGCAGGTATGAGTTCTAAAATACAAAAAGGCAGTTCCATATGGGAAGCTAAATGATATATTTTCCCCCCCTACATATCCAATCGATTTCTAGTGTAGATTCCATCTCAGAAATGGTCCAACACCATGCCATAATCCTAGACTAAACCATTATCCACTTCCCTCTGAAATATTAAACATGCTTTTTATTTGTCTCTCCTCAGTTAGTCTTAACTTTCCCCAAATTGACTTTTCATTTTGCAACAAGAATAGTGTTTAAATTA